>JAQFYG010002840.1:0-13708 GCA_034694325.1 Entomobrya corticalis
ATGTTTCAAATCCATGAATTCAAAAAAATTGCAAATCCAATTTTTCTTGTTTTGTTACTTCAAATTTTAATGTTAAATGGAGAGATGGATTTTACGTATTCCGCTGCCGACTTGTATCGTTTGATTCAAACAGAGCAACAAATTTTAAAACAACTGGAAAAGTTGTCGAGTGCCTTGTCTGATTTTGGTCAAGATTTACAAACTGTCGGGTTGGGTATTTTCCTGAGTAAATTTTATTGTGCATTTGCTTTCAAATTTTTATTTTTAATAGTTAAAATAGTATGCATTTGCTTATTAATGTATATCAATCCGTATGGATTATTTCAAAAGATTGAAATAGACTAGCCATATAATAAAATTATGAGAAAAGTAGTATACTTTGGGCTTTCTTGTGCAAATCGAAAAATTCTAAAGTTTGTCAAACTTTTCTACAAACTGATCGGTTCTTTTGTAGTTTTATTAATTTCGCATTTTATGAACTCTTGATTTGATTTCCCTTTACAGATCAGCTAAGAACTCACTGCTTCACCATTCCTCAAACGAAATCATTAAAAATCCCTTGCTTTCCTTTCAACTTGTGAAAAGACACGTAAAGGACCTTCAAAATTTCGACGCGTCATTCGAGAAATTTTCATCTAAACTGCAAGGTTGGATTTTCGAATGTGATACATACACCTAAATGTTTAAATATAAAAAAGCCAAGTCTTTCAGCTTTCAAAGAGTATTTCTCAACAATTAATTTATAGAACTACGAGATTCGTACATGAAGGCTCGAACAACTTTTACTGTGCTTAGTGAATCCAATTTGGACCATGCCATGGAGGCGATTGTCAGATTACGACAAACATATAACTTAACCGTTGATGAGGTAGCTTCCAATTTTATTATAATACAATTTGATAAAATGTCAGTGTATATGATTAATTTTCAATTTACAACAGCTTTCACAAGGAAAATTAGGTGATGTACAAATCGAGGGCTCCTTGTCACCAGAAGATTTGGTTAGAATCGGTATTTACGCCAAAAAGAGTGGAATGATTGTCAACTCAAAAATGTTTCTGGAGACAGCGTTGAAAAGATATAGTGGTGTTGACAGGGAAAGTTGGGTCGAGGACGCCCGTGCAAATTTGAAACTACTGAGCGATGACGAGTTAATTAAAGTATCATTTCAGAAATTATTGATCGATTTTAATATCAACTTTGTATACAGATTAACCATTTCTTCGTACTTTAATTTATGTATTATCAAAGGCCGACAGAGAAGATTTTAGGGTATTAACCGAAATGGACGCTATATTTGCAACTGATTCTTTAGAAAATTTAAACAGAGCGTTTGAATATTTATGTCAACTACACGTAGTGAAAGTAATTATAACATTATTTATTTGTTTTCAAACGCTTATAACTCGGTAGCATTCTAGTTATTTATTGATAGTATTATTTTCCCCAAGGATTCACCCATTTCAATGCTGAAATGCTATTTAGATAGAAGCAGTCATCCAATTCGCCAAATCTCTCCATTAAAAATTGAAGTATTTCATGAAGATCCTCAAGTAATTGTCATTTATGACTTTATGACTGACAAAGAAATTGCTGCAATAGAAGATGCTACATTTTATCAGCTTAAACGATCCCACACGCAATTTTATCTGGAAGGTTCTTTACGCTCAGAGCCTTCAATAATTCGAACAACGTCACAAACATGGATCCAAGACTTGGGACATCCAAAATTTGGGTATCTAACCAAAAGAATAGAATCAGTAACCGGATACTATCTTTCTGGGAAAAATTCAGCAGAGGAATTACAAGTAGGTGAGTTTGACTAAAATAGTTGTCTGAAATGTATTTTGCTATTTCAAAGAAACGCTGAAATATTATTATTTCGATTCAGCTAGCTATCGACCAGGAGGCCATTACTCATTACACACTGATGCAACTCAAGAAGAAGTGGTAAGTAGTTAAAGGATTAAATCAATTCTTATTGATAATTATATGCAATTTGCATGAACTTAGAAAGCTCGTCATCAACTCATCAGTAACTATTTTTTCTTTTAGCTGAAGGACTTAATTCAGCCCGAGGATATCATTCAAGGAGACAGAATTGCAACATTTATGGTTTATGTAAGTTAAAAACGCTTTCTTTTCTATTACACTTGGAGACTCAAATATAGTAAGTATTTTATAATATAAAATATGTTTACGCAAATCCCTAATAAATTAAACGCTTCAATATATGAAAGTTGTCAGACGTTGAGTTGGGTGGAAATACTGCATTCCCCATGCTGAATATAAGCGTTCGTCCATTAAAGGGTTCTGCGATTCTGTGGGGTAATTTGTACCCTGATGGAAAAATAGCACGAAATACATTACATGGAGCCTGTCCTGTGGTCTATGGAATAAAGAACAGTATGAGTTTATGCACTTTTTCATTTACAAAATTGAGTTATCTTTTAACTTTTAACTTTGACTATTCAACTTTCAGTTGCTACCAAATGGATTCGTGCAAATGATCAAATGTTTACTAGACAAAATTGCAAACCTGATAAATCGTCGAATCATTTTAATTTTGAGCCCAAATAAAAAGAACTTTGTACATCGATGATATTCAAGCATTTCAAAGAATAAAAGAATGATTGTTTATAAATTATAAAAATATACTATTTAACTATGACCTATGTCTATATCTACACATTTATACGTATTTTCTATTTCATAAGAGATTTTTAGCGTGTAGCATTCTGCCCTTTGGTTGAAATATCAATTCTTTTTTTCACAATCATCACCAGTATTACTAGTGCAACGCCCCCAGTGAATACACTAACAACAAGAGCTGTTTCGCCATCGGTCTTTCTCACCGGTAATGCTTTCGTCACCGACTTTATAATCACACTTTCACTTGTTATGTTGAGCTTGAGTTGTACTGCTGCCGGAACATTTATTGATGTGCTACCTGTGCTAGTGAATACCGGTGTAATTGGAGTATCTGTGGTCTTAGATGGCGTTGGAGTAGTTGTCACTTCAGCAATAGTTGTTGAAAACGGAATATTTGAAGAGTTGGACAAAGTTTTCACGGTACTAGACCCATTAGACGAGGATGTCGACGCTGTTGAGTATGCCAATTGCGTTGTTGGAGATGAGACAAAGGTCGGTAAGGACAAGGTAAAATCTGCCGTTTCTCTTGTTGATGTTTCCACTATTATTCTGGTAGAGATGTTGGAAGAGTTCGTTTTCGTTTCTGATGTTGAGGTCCGATTGTCGTGTATCAGTGTTTGATCAGTAGAGGGTGTCTCCTCATTGAGAGAAAGTGATGTGCTAGCGGCCGTGCTTTTAGATGTCACATTTTGTTGTGCTGTGCCTTCATTATGAACATTGTCTTGAAATTGAAGCCTCTCCAGAATTGCCTGCAAAATTTCGTCCGGCTTAGTTTCTTTTTTTCCAAGTTTTACTTTGTTATTTTCAGGAAGTTGATGAAGATCAAGATTTTCGATTTTTCCCCAAGTCGAGGTCTCAGTTCTTCCTCCTGTTACCAATTCCCAGCCCTCTTTCACATTTGTACTTTGTTTTAAAACAATTATTGATGATTGATTCTCTGCTTCATTTGCTGTACCTTGATTAAAGCTTATCTTTCCTTGTGTTTCGAGTTGCCCCACCAGCTTGTCATTGTCAATCTTTTCTTTACTGGACACAGTGTGAGCTTCGTCGGAACTCCCAGCAGATATCATTGTGGATATGTCTATATCCGACAAAATTAGCTCGTACTCTTCATCAATTGGTTCCCATTCAAAAGTTATCTAAATTAACAAACTCGCATTAACATGATAAAAATTCATACTATTTTTTTCCTTTTTGTAGCTTACCTTAAGATCACGACCAGTTGTCAAACTATCCCAGTTCATAAACAAGCTGGTACGATTCCATTTTCCATCGACTAACGCTTTGGACCCCGTCCATCTTCCAAGTACAAACTGCTTATCCCAGATACCTTCCCAGTTGTCAAAAACAATGTCATCATTTACCTAAAGTTTTAAGACAGAAAAATTAAAACCCTTTCAAAAAACTGCATCTGCTCCATTTTTATCCTATTAACTTTCCGCGAGCATTACTTGAAACCTAATCTAATTACAGGTCGCTTCTCTGCCTAAATCCTTTTATACTTAAAATGTTTCCGGTAATTTTTAATAACAGTATCAGTGTATGGAAAGGTGGCTACCTACATACATCGATCCACCCTCAACTCATCATCATTTATCACTGCTCAAATGACGGTATATACATTTCATGTGGTAAAATTGGGAAACTTTTTTTGCTATTAAAGCATGACTTATCTACAGTTTGTACTTTTCAACCACATAAAACACACGTCATCATCATAATCACATCCTCTGAAAATTACCTTCAAACTCTACGCTTCATTACAAAGAGTTAAATTGTTATGAATGAAACCTACAACTTTTAATACAATATTTCCCAAAAATAGGCTCAGAACAGAAATGTGATTGCTTTCATGCTTTGCTTACTGTAAGGTAAAAACCCGGTGGTCTATTTTTCTTTTCAAGGGATGCTCTCCACATTTTGTATGAAATTCTCGGCTTTCTCTCAGTATACTCGTTCTCCTCAATTTCTTCTTCTTCACTGCTGCTGCTAGTATCAACGTTACTGTCGCGGTCGTTATCACTAATATCATCGGACTCTTCATCCTTTTCACTTCGTTCCGCACTGTCAACTTTTTTACCTCTGTTTTTTCTCTTCTTATTCTCACTTTTTGAGTTTTTAGTACTGCCATTCTTCAATTTATGATGATTATGGTGAGTCATTTCTATTTCCGTTGTTGTTTCTTCGATATCACTCGTATTTATATCCACATCACTAGACTTGAGCTGTAGCTCATTGCTGGCTTCAACTTTATTTCCAGTTGAATTCAGAGAATACGATAAATCATCCTTTGGTCCACTGGTGTTAACTACATTGTTAGAAATAGGGACGGCAGGAGAAGCGACAGTTCCTTTTGAAATCGCAACTGCTGCAGTTTTGATCATTTCAACTGCTTGCACCAAAGTAAGCGAATCAATGGTATTCGTCAAATTTACTTTATTGCTTGATGCAACTGAAGTAGTAGGAATAGTGGCGTTTCCAATCGTGTCCGTAGTACTGTCAGTCGTTTCTGAAGTCATTAGTTCTTTAAAATCTTTTATTTCATTTGGGGAGTTTGTGGAGCTGACATCATCAACTGGTGGGAGTACGGATGGGGAAGTCGTTCTTAAAATGCTTTCCAGAATTATGGATCGCCGCTTTCTATGAACTTCAGGTTTGATTATGGAAACTGGTCCTGTTACAGAAACTTCTTTTTCTTTTAGCGGAACAGATATTGAGATCGACACTGATGACTGATTTAAATTGGACACTTTGGAATTGCTTAGTGAGGCGTTTGTCAACACGGGCACTACGGTAGTGGACTGTGTTGAGTTGATGTTATTGGCAATGACAGTATCTTCCCTTCTTGTCTCTACAAATTTGGATAAATCATTTAACTTTTGATCAGAAATATCGTCGTTCTTTTCGGCTAGGGGAAGTTGAGACGCACTTGCTTCAGTTTTTCCAATAAAGTAAGAAAAATTTAGAAACATCACCCCATGCTTAAAACTTGGCAAGAAGATGGTTAATGACGCAGGGGATCTTTTAGAACAGAAAAATCTACTGAAGTTTTTGGTCGGCAGGGAGTGAGATATCAATGGATATTCTGAGATAAGCGTTGTTATATTTCGTAAGTGAAAGTCCGTCGCTCTCCATGTTTCATTTGTATTTACATCTTCCTGCTGGTCGTGATTAAGAGACGTTAAGGAAGTGAAGGAGAATGTTTCGTTGTTACTTGAGTGAAGTAATATTTTCCTAAAACCTTTCTCACTGTCTATACTAGTAGCAAACGTTAACTTGTAGTTGGCGTAAAGTAAAAGGGACATTGCGGATATGTAAAAATTTAGTTTATCCATATTAATATGGTTTTGATATTTTACGCATTAATATGTTAACAACTGGTTTCCAGATTTTAAGTGCTGAACATTTAAAATTTCTTTACTATACTCTCGCAAAAACATTTTCCAGTAAATGACTCATGGCGTTCCACAAATTTTCGTTGTACATAACTTTTTATATATTTCCTTATGCACACTGCCGTTGATTGTGCAACGAACTAATTGAAAGAAGGAAAAGAACCAGCAGTTTTACAGTCATGATCGTTATAAAAATAATGTTTTGAACTGAAGTAATATTGTATATGCATTCAATGTAATTTTTATGGAAGACCCGTTAATATTTATGCAATCACGTTGCTGTTGCTATTATGTAATAATATCAAATGTGTAATTATAGAAAGATGATTTTATGAGGTATTGTAATGCTTTTTCAAGAGCATTGAATATAGTAGCCAAAATAAATAATATGTAATGCGAATTCTTCATTTTATATTGGCGATGTAGCATGGTGTATTTACCAATATAATAATTTGCGCAATGAGTTTCTTAATTTGCAGGGTTCGTATAATTTTAATGTTTAATTTTTTTATTCAATACTAACTATAATTCTATGTCATGAAATTTTATCGCTCATTATTCGTTTCGTTTTAAGTATTAATTGGCATTTTTATTTTTAAAACAATAAACTATTGTTTTCGTTTATTTTGACAATAGATGTATTCATTCTCCACATATGTTAATGTTCTGTATCTGCTGCCTACCATACATTTCAGGTATCATTTAAAATAACCAGACTTCAAAAGTTGGAGTATAATGTATAGAAAATATTAATATAATATAAAACTATAAGTACATTGATGCACTAAATATACTAGTTCTACCTTAAATCTAAAATTCACAATGAGCTCTACGTATCGATATATTATATTTTTGTACTTACCTATATGGAGCATTGAGCAGATAATTTAAGGCTAGTGAAATCAATGGCTTATTTTTTGCAAGTCGCAATTAAAATTGACTTAGGATTCGGGAGTCGACGGCTTTGCGTTTACGTTAGTATACAATACAAACTGTTTAGTGTACTCAATAGCCTTTAATTTGCAAGATGAGTTCTAAATATGTTTACCACAAATCTATTGGTTCATTGGTTGTCTTGTAGTTTTTAAAGTAATGATTGGATGGGGTTGTTTTTAAAATCATGCAGGTGGGGTTTTTGTATTGCGTTACACATTTTCGTTTGGGACACATATACTCTTGTTTCTATAATTCACAATAACATTTCTTTAATTTGTACTGTTTCGTAAAGACAGCATCTTAAGTACTTAATTAACAGTAGGTTCTGATTTTACATTATTAACAGGAATAAATTTCATTGAGCCATGAATGCTCCCATTGTATTGAGAATGGAGATATGGGTTAAAATGATGGCTACCACTATTAACATTACTATGATTCAGAATGCTTATACTACCACCACTCACTGGAATACTGGCAATTTTAACAGACGGATGAGTATTATTCAATTCTGGGTGTCCGAATCTCATTCCATGAAGTTGATGAAAGCTGCTACTATTAATGTTGTTGAGATCATCGGATTCCGTAGAGAATGGTCTTCGGATTGGTGGAGAATTGCTGTCTATCGATGATGTAGAAGATTTAATTCTACCACTTGCAATTCCATTTTTTCGAGTGTCGGAACTTGTAACCGTCACCAACTGTCACATCAATGCAAATCAATTGTTATTAAGACGAGCAGCCAATCCGATATTAATTTAGGCAGTCATCACAAGTGATGGAGTACCGTGTAGAGAAAACATGAAAAGAGACGAACATAAATCTATTAATTACATGAAAGTTTTTCATTGTGACAATGAACGTTGTGCTATACTACTATAACACTAATGGTACGCAACTATTGGAAATATCTACCCATGGAACCATTTTAGTACGCACAAGGGAATTTTATTCAACAGAATCAAAACTTTCTATGACTAATACAAGCAACAAGTTATAGGGCTTAGTATTGCGGTTACCTCAAGAGGTGTGGGAAGAATGTCTTCTGAGGGTGATCGTCTAGGAGGTACACAACGAAGCTCTGTGATTTGCATCCCATTATTACTACCAGAGGGGGAAGATGGTCTTTCCTGGGCGGAATGTTGGCGATTGTGATTATACTCCTACCGATAAAAAAGTTGATTATATTATTTTCAAGTATTTTGTATCAAATTAACGAATCATGTTAGTATAGTAGTACAGTAAAGATGTCTCTTGTTAAACGATACACAACATAAAAATCACAATATACTTTCACCTCTTCTGTATGTTTTACAGCCTTTTCTTTTCACCTTTCTTACCTGAATTTCTATTTCGGATGAGCTGTCTAATCGAAAACGTTTTGCATGGAAGCTGTTGAAAATGCTATTTCCTTCCCCGGAACTTTCTCGGGCTTTGTGGTGGTTACTACTGCTTCTATTGATGTCTTCATATTTTGATTTCGTATTAACATCGTTATTGTTATTAATGCTATTAAGGCTGTTAATGCTGGCAGCGTTAATGAAACCATTTGCAAGTATTGGAATGCTGAAAGTTGAGCTGACGGCTGCATAGGGGAGGCCGCTTTCACGAAGGACTTGTCTGGACAAAGACAACAATTCTTCCCTTTTTGTGAGCAAAGCTGGAACATGTTTGCACAGCTGCGATGCTGCCTCATTAATGGCAAGCTCGTGCATTGAAAGTGGCTTCAAAGATTTCCTTTTCGCATCAGCCCTTCCATATACTGCAGCTACTCGACGGACTTCTTCCATTATTCTGCGAGGATCGCTATCAGAAAGGCGGAGGATAAGCTAGAAGCAGACAAGGTGGAATCATTAGCTACGCAATCGAAAAATGATACAGACTCTTTCTACTATATTTTCACACAAAAGTTTTAATATTTTTAGATTTTTACCTCGTAGTCCGCAGATGTCTTTCTTTTTGCTGAGAACTTTGGTTCAGCAACGCTAGGGGGTAGAGATCGAATAAGATTCATAGCAGCATCGGCTAATTTTTGTACTTCGTGATCCTGGAGAGAAAGGGGGACAGGTGAGACAGAATTACGACCGTCCGGATGCGGGGAGCCTGCGATTGATGAAGCCGGACTACTGAGTTCACTACTTGTTCTTATTCTGGTTTCCAAAAAATGGCTAGGAATTAACTGATCTACAGGAATTTTTATATCTGATATTGACACAGGCAAAGGATGCATGATTCCACCACTATTTCTTTCCTTTCCACGAGTGATTCGATTCTTTAGGCTATTATTGGAATGTGAGCTACGAATTTGGCGTTGCTGGTGTTGAATATTGTTTAAAATTGGACTAAGACTACCATGTAATGTTCCGAAATGAGGATTTAGTAAGTTTCCTTGTGGCAAATTAATTTCTGCAAACGGATTTCCTGATGGAATCATGTTATCATTATTTGCAGCAAGTTGGTTAGTTCCAACGGACTGATTTTGATTTAACAAAGATGCTGATTCCTTTGAATCAGATATGCTTGGTATAACGGTGCATGTCGAAGCTCCAGTATAAATCATAGGTAGACCAGTTGTGGTCCCAGGTACAGCATGATATGGTAGATTGGTAGCAAGACCTTGGCCTCCACCGGTGGTGGCAGCCACTAATTGTGGCAAAACCTGCAACTGAGGATTACCACTATTCCCTCCGTCCACTCCGCCTCCAAGGTTGCAAGGGGGTAAAACAGGAACTTGGAAAAGATCTAAAAAGATTCATAAAGAACATTTTCATTCACTGATACAGTGCTTAAAAAAGAAAAGCTTGAAATGGAGCTTTCTCTTACTCGGCTGCGTCATCCATTCTTGCAGTGCTTTCTGAAGCCTCCTGACATGCAATGGTTTAGATGCCATTCCAATCAAAGCCATTATCTCCAGAAATTCCTCTTCTCCAGCATCACACAATTGTTGAACATCATCCCCTCCAAGCTCAATCATCACGTCAAAGTAACTCAGAAGATTTGCTCTCTGCAAGACTCGGAATAATTGAAGTTCGCACTCATTGGAAGGTACGCCAGTTACCGCCACTATAAAGAAAATAAATTATCAAGCATAAATAAATGGCATTATTGATTATTTTCAAATTCATTTCTTATTGTGTCTTATAAAGAGCATCAACAATCAAAGTGAACCAGCATTGTCATGCATCGAATTTTATTATCAAATTAAAACCAATGACCAGGTGGAACTAAAAGCAAGTCAATAATGAATTCTAAAAGTAATTTCTAATATTTACTCTAAAATTATACTTGCTTCTACTTTGAACCTAGCAAACTATTCCTATCGTATGCATTATCGTATGAAAATAAACATTCGATAGAACGATTGTACATACAACTTCCTTTCAATTATACATGCTTTTCCTTTTCCCAATGCCTTCAAAATGGAGCATTATAAAAATGAAAATTTCTACTACAAATGCTCTCTTGATGTCCAGCCGTGCTCAGTTTGTTGCACTTCATGGACCGCTTCCCGCAAAGACGTAAACCAACAAGTTGGAAATACAAAAAACTCGCTCGTTTGATAGCCTTTACAAGTTCCGAAATACAAAGATTGGGATGGAATGATAAATAGTTAATACTATGCAAAATAGGGTTACACAGTACTTTTAAATCTGGGTTATCATGCATATCTTCTTGTTTATCTCATCCTACTTTACCTTTAAGAAATATAAGTAAAGCTTTCAGCCAGGTCCTCCTACATATATATCTATTATATCTAAAGGTATATCAAGTTTCATTTCCAAAATCAGCACGATACAATATGAAATGATAATGCTAGCATAGAATACAAGACGGCATCATTGAAACCACACGATCAGCATTTCTTGATATAAAACTGTAAACTTCAGAGAAATTTAAAACTACAAGAAACGACTTCACATTGCACAAAGAGAATCAGCGTGAATTCTTACACTTGCACAATAATGCGGCTTGAATCAATGCTGACTAGCATAGACAACACTTCACTCATTCAACATCATCCACCGGTGACGTAAAAAATATGAGAAAGTAAGAGAAAGATTAAATATGAGAACTAGAAAATAGAAGACGGATTAAAAATTGAATTCATTATGAAAATATACATATACGATACGTTGTTCTATAAAGGTTCAATTTAATATTATTAAAGCTGGAATCATCCATGCCTATGATTAATGCAAGATATAATAACACTTTTTTCTCTTTATGTAAATTAATGATTTTTTTCTCGTTATGCTTTTATAAAAGTTTCTATCAAAGCATCCCCTCCATCCGTTCTCTGCATTCAATTTTAAAAAGAGAAAGATTTTTTCTCCATGATGTGTATTTTGTATGGAAGAAAAGAAAAAATCAGTTTTACAGTTAAGACAAAAAAGTATAAAAAATTGTTTTATTTTTATCTTGTTACTTCCAACTAACTAATTCAACTACCTCTTCTATATATTGTCGCACTCTTAATCATTCACCCGTTTTACTATAGATATCAACAAGCATTTATGATAATATAAGAGTGTAAAAGATCTCCTTATAGCATGTCTTATGTAGATAAGGGGCTGGTTAAAAGAATTAAAACACTGGTTAATTTTTAAGGAGATTTCTCCGAGTGTTGTTTCACTTCCCTCTCCTTCACCCCAACAACGTGATATATGGTTTGAAGAATAAGTTTGTAAAGATCGTGTTCATCATCTTGTCGTCTGTGCCCCTGTTGCGCTTCTTACTTAGTTTTTATCGCAATCACGTTACTCATGTAGCCAGCCAGGGACGAGAGAGGCTTTGTGGTTCAAACAAAGATGGATATTCACTCGCTATCTTGGTTGTCGTCATAATAATTTGAAAAAATTATCGAGATATAGGATAAAAACTACTGGAGAAGAACATGCTGTTTCTCATCTAAGCATGCATCCTTGTCCTTTGCACTTCCTTTTTTTACTATCAGCAATTTATAAAGCTCATCTACCCCATTCATTTTAAAGCCTCGTTACGTTGCTTTGCTTGCAACTTTTCTGTAACGAATCTTCATTCATTCTTTACTCAGTGAGTCAAATTTAAAACACCAGTTGTTGTTGTATAGTTTTGTGTTGAGTATACATACTTATCTTATAAGGGCTCCAAATTCTGTTACATAAAAAGTACGGTGTGGTGTGGGATTTGGGGAATGGACATGCATATTCATTTTGTCATTTTCTTTTTCTAAAAAAGTTGTTTTTCTCTAGTGATGGGGTTATACTGTACAGAATACGGTAATAGGAAAGGGGGTGAGAGTAATTTTTACAGATATTTTCTCTTGATAAATCCTTGACGCGCCGCATGCATTTACTATATCCAACGGCATATCAAATTCAAATAGGGAGAGAGAGACAGAGAGCGTGTGAGAGTCGCCTTTTTTCTGTCTCTTCGCGGTGAACTTTAATGATAAAGTGCTGGTGAGCAAATGATCTTTCCATTTTCTTGTCTCCTGTTCATCCTCCAACATCCTTATCATGTGTCATATGAGCTAGTGAATGCTCAAGAAGATTTGTTTGTAATATGTGCTCATTTCCGATGATTTAAAAAGCATTACCTACAAGACAAGATAGTTTGTAGAAGAAACTGAATGTTCTCTTCTGGACAGAAAAACATAATATTTTCTTGTCACCAATAGAAGAGATGACAAGACTACAAGACATATAAATGTGTTACGACCTTTACGTCCGAATGGTTAAAATGGCGTACATAAAGAGGAAAGTTTGTATTCAGCAAGATTTAAATTGTATGATTACAGACGGTGGTAGACATGCATGATTTCTTTTGGAGTAGCTCAACTAGAACTAGAACCAGAAGAAAAAATTTAGCAGATGATGCTTCTTCATTTTCCGTGTGGTAGTGACATAGATAAGTGATCATTTCCGAACCGAAGCCGGTGATCCAGACTTTTACATTCTGGTCTGTCTACTGACTCATATCTAGAATCTGAAAGGGTTAACGGGGCTAAATAAAGTTTGGAGTTTTAAAGAGAAAACAGAAAACTCTACCATGATAGTTTAAACTTTCGTTTGCATTTCATTTGACTATTATCAAAATATTTAACAGAAAATTCTTTTCATTTCTGGCTAAATATATTTGCGTAACCCTTGCATTCCTCTGATATGCTAAAAAAAAGTCTAACCCGACATAAAAATAAGCTTTTTCTGCGTTTCGCACATATTTAATTCAAGGTGAGGATCGAGGTCGTTGTGAGTGTAATACCATGTTTTGTACAAAGAGGAATAAATTTTTCTCAAAAGCTCCCAATTCCAATTCTCGTGAGTCAAAACATTCAATATTAGTAAACACATATTACGAAATCATTTTTCGCCACGTGGATATTGTAACATGTTTGCATAATAAAGTTCAGCAAGAAAAGTTGTGAGAAGCGTTGTATAATAAAATGTCAAAACAAAGCATTATTTTTTCTTTTAATCAATTCATTTTTATCTACCATTTACCTTCTCATAACACCTTTTACAAATAATGTCACTACAACATAACCAACTTCAACTAACAAAATAATCTTACTACTAGATAATTGTCTCTGACGCAGGAATTCAAAACTACAAATAAACTACACTTTTTCTGCAAAGTTTGATATTTTCTAGAATCGTGTCTATTAACGCATTAATTTTTGTCTACTTCAGATGCTAGGTCGTCTTAACCCATAAATACCGAAAATATTTTGCATCCCGGGTTAA
>JAQFYG010002841.1:0-13707 GCA_034694325.1 Entomobrya corticalis
ATTTTCTTAGATTCGGGTGATGAGTAACAGGCCATACAGCTGTGGGGGTCCCGGCCCGCGGGGCGATTCGCCTCCACCTGGCTATTTTTCAGAAATGTATGACCATCCTCTCTTGCCACATCGCTTCGTTTCTTTGGATATTTGACTGGCAATTTCCTTCTACAATCGTTGCATACCTAGAAACCGTTTCGACTTGTAAGCTCCAACATCCACTCCATTTAGCACGCTACTTTCCATGTTTTGATCTAGAGCTTCATCGTTGTTCATGTGTTGGAATTCATTTTCTGAAGATGTTAGTGGCGATAGCTCATCTGGATACTCCAAAAGTGATCCGGCTGCTGATGATTGAATTTCAGCAGGAATTATAATATCCATATCACTTGCCATTCCATTCGCTCCTGTATTCATAATGTTGTTGCTTCCAGTAAAGCTCATTGAAGGAGTTTCCAATTCAAATGTGTCAGCTTGCGGATCTATTTGATATCCTGATGATTCCTTTAGGGACCTTGTAAAAGGTCTCGGTTTAGATCCGGATAATGCCATGAGAGCTCCCAAATGCCTCTTATACAATTCAACTTTTGTGGGGAAAATGACGTCCAATTTTCTCCCCGCGGGAGTCCTTCCTATCGACTGAGCGGCTGCGGCAGCAATTGATCCTAAATGCTTCTTGGATGGAGGAATGAAAGATTTGCTTCCGGTAAACTGTCTTGACCCAGAAAGTGCAGCAACGGCACCCAGATGACGTTTGTACGTCATCAAATCATTTTGATCCTCTAATGACATTGTGTTTGACGAGGAGGAATACATGTCCTTGTCCGGTATAGATGGAAATGGGTTTCCTATCTCATCGACAACCTCTCCCAAGTTTTTCGAGGAAGTGGCCTGATCTGATTCTGCCATTGTGAATATGCTAGTCTGAAATATATTAGTTTCAACAAGAGGTTTGATAAATAAAAAGTGTGTACTAATTTGTGATATGATCTCGTGCGTCAAAAAGACAAGAATCCGTATTTACCAAAAACGTAACATTAAAGCATTTTGGTGGTTTTGTTTTCGGCAATGCATTTAGCAAACTAAGTTTGAAGGTGGGCGAAAGTTGCGGTAGCGGTTGGTAGCGATCATCAAAACTTTAACTTAGAATGTCTTTCAGTTTACATACATGAACCATCCAGGTATATGGTTTTCAAAGTTTAGAATTGATTAACTAAGTATGCGATATGCTGTATTTTTCTTCATATTAGATATGTAACACACTACTTTGTGCATGGAAATGGTTAACGCGTAGATTGCAAATTACTATATGAGTCAACCAACCAAGTGGCGAACCGACTTGAGTGGTTTCAGCGGAAAAGCTGGGTCGGAAGTTGTTACAGTTTTCCAAGAAAATACAGAAAAACGGAAGGATATTTATAGGACACTACTGGTTAAATACTTCGGTGCATTGGAAAATTAGCTTGTACAAACTTTGAGCTCCCTTATGTCACAATCACATTATGCAACCTACTCCCATGATGCAAGTACAAAAAGTGCTATTTTCTCTTCCACTTCCAAGGCATGTGACAGTGATGAGGGATTATTTGTATGTAAAGTTCTGTCATACGTATTGTATCCTAATTCATTAGTCTTTCACCCTAACTTACATCATCTCTCTAGAAAATGGCACGAACTGGAGGAGGAGGAGTATAAACGAGTAAACTATTATTGTGAAAATGACACATTTTGGCGATATCATGTGAACTGAACCAAAACGGTTTGTTTTTGTTAAACTATAACAAATTTTCTACTATTTGTTTCTGTTACGTAATTCTATACAAACTATCCAGTTTATACATTATACAATACATGAAATAGTCTGCGACTGACATTACACTTCATGCCTTGTGACAAAAGCAATTGTTTCTCAATGATCTTTTATTTTGTGAATATAATTTTTGTTTTCACTTAATTGCCGTTCCACGCTTGTCTACATGTTATGTCATATGTTACACATTTTGACATAATTATTTGAAGAACAGAGATTCATTTACGTGGGCAACTCATCTGTGCAGGAAATGTAACTTCTCTTTTACGTTTGATTTGTTGGGTTTGTTCATGTGGTAAAAGTCGTAGAGTTTTTAATCCGAGAATATTGATTTATGATTTACCAAAAATATGAAGTTTGGTGTTAGTAAATCTTTGCCATTTTTGAGACATACATAAAATACCAAGCAATGAACTTTTTTACATTTGGCATTTCATGCTGTTAACTGTAAAAACAAGGAAAAGACAGGGTAGGAGGGAAAGCATCATCACGATCGTTTTGCATGACGAATGCAGAGCAAAATTATATACTTAGACTTGTCCTTTTGATGTTATAAATAAAGTTGTAGCATTAAAACTGATCCTAAAATATAGCAGTCAAATTCTTTCCTAGAAACCAATATTTTAAAAGTTAGTGAACACAGCTACTACTTTTCTTGTTCTTGAGTTGTGCTTTATAATTTGTGGTATTTAGAAGCGCAAAAACTGTTATTTTAGACAGTAAAAGGGATTATTACATAAGTTGGGGCGAATTGATACCCTTACAAATCTATACATTTGTGGCTTGGGTATGTTTTTTAAATTTTAACTTGAAGCATGCAATGCGTACTTTAATGATTTTGTACTACTACTACTTGTATTCTCTGAAAACGTAGGCGTTATAAATTCACAAAACTAGTATATTATACAGCTATCTCGTTCAATAATCTATTGAAACTATAATTTTTGTGGTAGGAGGCCTGCACTCTGGTAGTTTCCTGATACTCTGTAGCTTATGATTTCAAGTGAAATGAAAATTAAATTCCATTTTTCTAAAGTTTAAAATTCAATGAAGCGATCAGTAGCAAACAAGTTATTGATCTGACATATTAATGGTACATTGGTTTATATAGGTGTTTGTTCATATACGTGAAAATCATGTGCGAAGCAACTTCCATGAGCTTTTTATGAATTTTTTCTTCAGTAAACCTAAGCAGTACGATTAATGTCATGAATGTTACCAATGAAAAATCCTGTAAAGCTGAAGTTGGGTTCAAGTTATTTGTTTCAAGGCATATATGACATGTGAAAAAATTAATCTAATATTTTATAATCATGTGAAAGTTACTTTCAATTTATTTTCTAAAGATATAAATTTTCAATGAATCACTACAAAACCTTTTAGAAACTGCACCCGCTCGTCCCTAGTTTACTCTAAAAGTGGAATACATAAATTGGAATATACTGCATCAATCAATCTGTTTGATGATTCTACATTGTCTCTCATTTGTTTATTCGTAGTCAAAAGATGGGAAAGATTTTGCAGGATTCGTTTATCATTAATGGACCACAACCATGCACGCAAGTTCGAATATGTAGTTGAATAGTAGAATGAAACGGGAAAAATAATTAAATAGGAATTATGACGGCCCTAAAAAGTCTGCTGCTAATCTTGAACTGTCTTCGTTTAATGAAATCCTTGCGAAATTGGCTTATCACTGTTCTTTTAAGTAGTTTGAAGTATGCGTCATCAGCATCATATTGCTGGGTACTTTGAAATTAACGAATTATTTCATTAGAAAGCTTTTCTTTACATTCTATTGCATAATAATATCCCTAGTCGAGAGAAAGCAGCTTTGGAAAGTGTTTAGCTCCCTTGAGACAAAATATGAGTACTCGGAAAGCACTTCTTGTTTGTATAAAGTACCTCCATTTTTCATCGCACTTTCGACTTGTCACATTTTCTTAGCCTTTTTTTAAAATGAAACAAGCTGTTTGAGTGCTGACCATGAAATGAGGAAAAGCAGAGCTGTATTTTATGAGTTTTAAGAAAGTATTATATTAAGAGCCATATAATTAAAATTCTTACTATGGCTTTCTCTCTCGTTTTCATTTTCGGTTCGTTGCCTTTTTGCAGGCTGACATGCCTTGCGAGAACAAATATAACCGGAAGCAATTGGACAAACACAGGCTCAGACTACTATATAGCTTTCATCTCATCTCTTTAAGTATGTTATATAATATACGACAAGAGTAATCCAATCTGTACTATTTTCATTGTCGTCTTGTTTATTCTGCTGAAGTATAAATGTTTTCAACCAACAGGAACCATCCTATTAATATTGCTTGCTCTAAAACAGTTTGCAAGAAAATACTGCTTGTTTTAGTCTTGGGTGGTGCTCCTTGTGGTTGTGAAAGGGAAATAATAATGAGTCGTTGGAAAAAGCGGAGGACAGGAATGCTTAACACTGTAATTGTTGGGTTGCAATAAGATACTGTTAGGAAGCGCGTCATTTCATTAAACAAGCCACATGATATACTTTCCACTCCATCATCAATCAGCAATTTTTAGCAAGATAAGTTTATGTCATAAGATGACTTAAACTAGTAAACTTAATAATTTAATGGACACAATGTGACTAATGTAGCAATTCTTTATATACTTCAGACGAGTATGTTACCTGCCTAACTTTAGTTAGATAAGTAGATGGTGATTACAACGTATTGTAACCCTGAGCTTTGAATTTAATATGCTTCAAGCTCAATCAAGTCAAACGTTAACATAATGTTGTCAATGCACAAAATGGATTTGCATTGAAGTGTATATGTGTGTGGGGTGAAGTGAGAATTTCATAGAACTAAGTGACTGAATAATTTCTGAAATTTTAATTAAATTGTATAATGAAATTAAAATCTTATCGATGAAAAAATATCAAAAGTCTAGACAAATATTACCAACTTCTTTTTCCTTCTTTATCAACTCTTCTTATGACGGAAACGAAGCAAGAAAAGACTTTCATTGATTAAACTCTTATTTAAGTCATTTCTTAAGAAAGCAAGTGGTCCAGAACTTGGTAACACCGACGAAAGCCTTCTTTTGTTTTAAATCTAGATCATTTCTTTCCAATTCAACGTCTTTCCTATTCTCCGGAGCCTAATGAACGCAACCAATTTATATTTTTTCAAGGAAATGATTTCGTTCATCGCAGACTCAATGGACGCAGACTAGCTTTAGTAGCATTGCACTTTTACTTTCTCTTGTGACATGTGCATAACGTAGGAAATTACATGATAAAAACCTCATTTAGCAAAGTATATGTTATGTTTCTCAGCAAAACTTTTCGCCCACTTGCACAATTCATTATTTATACCATTGTATTTTTAGGCTGAAAAATCAGTAAATGACTAACGAAAAGAGTATGGGTCCTTCATGAATTAAGAAGAAAATACGTGGGCTGGTCTTCCCAACTCCGAATTAAAAAATGCTTTCTTTCAAAAAGTAATGCACCAAGATGGGAAATGAAGTTTTATAAATAGTTCTTTAGCTACCAAGAGTTATGCACGTGCTCTTTTTAAAGGCAAAATCCTAACAATAAGACTACCAGATCATGGAATACACTCCTGAAAATTAGATAGATATTATGATAATCAACTTACCTCACAGGCCAAAGTCAGCATCATAAGAATGAGTTTAATTTTCGTTGAACTGCATGGGTAGGAGAATATCTGAAAAGTTGTGTCCTGTGCCATTCTGAAAAAATGGCTTTTGATTGAAATATACTACAAGTGACCTTTTTTGTCAAAACTGTGAATACTTTCACTTTCAACCCCTTTGTCACCAAAAGGCTTGTTTAAATCAGATTGAACTCACAAAGGGTAACCAACTATATTCTAAGAAAGTTGTATTCCATTCAGTCTTGAAATGATAAGACTTTTGTTTTGGTGACAGAAGGTAGCTTGAATTGCGAATGATATTTCAACTTTTTGAATTAGACGGTTTAAAAAAATAGAGCTTGCTCTAGGAGAGATGTTTTATAGAAAAGGTAGAACATTAATTGATTCTGTCTTGTAAAAAACTAAAATTTAAAAGATTGAAATATTTTATGTGCTTTACAATGTCCTGAATTTTCTTCGATATGGTGGAGTAGCTAACTTGCCAACTGGTTTTTCTATGTATTTCGTTGTGGTAAGTTCTTATTTGTGGCTGAATTCGAGTCGCCGAGAGAAATCAGTCTGTTGAGCTGAACGTTCATTCCACAAGTGTGCTACCCTATGTGGCTTTGCAGCGGTTTTCTCCAACTTTTTCAATCCAACCTTCTTTTTCTTCTAGCGCTCTACACTCACTTATTTTCTCCACTTTCTCCCTCCTGCTATATTGCTATGCTCAATGCTGTTGACTACGTAGGTTGTGGGCGAAGAAGCTCATACAGCTTCCTTTCATTCTTTCCTTGTGACTCCATCTCCATCATGATAACAAGCAGAAAGCAAATATTAAGTATTTTTTTGGTTTATGTGTGCATCCTTTATAAATGCTTGTTGGCGTTGGTGGTAGCAATGGTGGTGCTAGTCGCCACTGCTTGTATCAATTGACGCGATAACAAAGTGTGACTGTGTGTGACCATTTCTATTACGCAATGAAATATCTAGTGTATACTTTTATGGAAAATATTACGCTTTCACTTGTTGTAATAATGCTCACAAGACTAATATCCACCACTTAAATTGGTGGCAATATAAAAGTATCAGGTTAAATCGAAGTAGAAAGTGAGTCACCACCACTCTTCACCCAATCTTTTTTACGCACGTTTGGTAAACATCCTTACACAAAACCACGCTAGCCAAAAGCAAAATGTGTTGAACATCAGATAATGTACAGCAGGCACTACTACTCTCAAGGGAAAGAAGGTAAAGAAAATGAGATATTTGGGGGGTGTAAGTAGTTTTGAAAGAATGACTAAAATTGTATAATAGAAGTGTTGAGGATGCATTTCTCTTGATGAACATGTCTTTCACCATCTCTCCGCTTGTTTCTTTTTTGCTTTCTACTTGTTTATCTGAATAGCGTCAGCGTGGCGTGGTCAAAAGTGGGAACTCGCTAAAAGCTAGCTTTAGCTGCCACTTCATAGTCTATTCTCAAGCAAACAACTCTTTCAGAATTGTACCCCTCATAAAACTGTGCATTAGTTCTGAGGACTGAAGACTTTACGAAGTATTAGCGACTGCACTGCTACAGCTGAATTCATTTCACGCTCTGCCTGTGCTGCAGATACAGATTTCCTCCTCTTTCTTCCTTTTGCATTGCAATAAACACCCACGCTTACAACTTGGAAAACTTTGTGCTAACGTTATTGTTGCTATTTATCGAGTCTATATTTGAAAAGATAACAAGTATTCCTATTTTTAGACTTTATTTATAGCATAGCCATTCGGATCAAAGTTTATAAATTGGTGTGGCTTTTGCCGTTAACGTGATAAAATACAGGCACAAACTACAATATGAATTCTTTGTCAAGAATTTTTTGGCGTATCTTTATGCTTCCCTTGATGTTTTCCGCATTTCAAAGGGTTTTCTTTATCATTTTGCCAACATGATTTCGCCATTATCTTTGCATGACTAACAACCGTCTTTTAGAGATTATATCTGTCTGTCACTCAAGGACCAAAGTATTGTACCTATATTCTTAGGAAATTACTTGTCATAATATATGATACTTATACAGCTTGTCTATGTCTTGCTCTCAATTTGGAACTAAACTTTTGTAATAAATATATATTTAATCGTTTACGTACATAATGAATTCAGTCTACCAAAACTAGTCGCAATTCGCAATATACTCTGTGTGTGAAAGATAATGCTATGTGTAGCCGGCATTCCAGCGAAGAATCCATACAAGATTCATGAAATAATGGGCTACGTGAGACTCGATTTGCCAAGTTTCCAACATTGGTCTTTACATTTGTCTAACGTGACAATCTTTTATGGGAAAATACATGTTTATTTATTGCTTAGTTGAGTTTGTACATAACGCGATGGTAAATAATGGGAAACTCTCAAATTTCAATTGATTCATCGCTCATCCACAAAAGATGAAGAAACCATAAAAGAAAAAGTTCTCTTCCCCTGTCATTCCCTCTGTCATTTTGGTATTTCTCAAAATTGTTCGCATTAAACCAAAACTTTTGAGCTTAGCATTGTGTGTACATTTTAATTGTACACTTTACCTACCTGAAAGGAATGATTGGTGTTCCAAGGATATACGACTAGACATCAATTCAACAATATATAGTCAAAGGTTTCAGGTTACAGACGTTTGTATAGTTTATCAATACACTATTAGTCCTATGTTGATGGTTTGTAGGACTTGTCACAACGTCACAAGTTTGAGCTGCTTTTTGTTAGTTTCTTTAAACGAGATTTTTATCATTTACAAGAACCCATGAAGCCAAACAAGGTATGAATATTTTCGAGAATGTTTGTAGGTTAAGCATGGAACATGTGTTTGTTTAGCTGAAGCGAAAATAAACTTCATTAAATTCATTAGGTTCAAGCTTTATTTTAGTTGAAAAACGTTTATTTTCTAACTTGTACAATCAATTAGCTTATGAATGATAGTTAAAATAATAATCTCGAACAAAAATTCACATTGAGAGACCAAACTTAAGTCTAGAATTAGTTTTATTGAAATATACAATAGCACTTAAAATATCGCAAACAATTAGTTTCATGAGCAGTAAAGTTTGTCATTATTAATTAAGAGCGTGAGAATGTACTTAAAATTTTATTCAGACAGATAATGATTTCTGTCTTAAATTTCGCTAACGCGCATCAAACCGAAGAATGACTTTTCAGGCTTGAAAATTGAGAAAATGTTCTGTCCAATGTTTTTAACAACAATCTTGTCATTTTCATTTAACTTTGTGAGACCTGCGGTGAAGCAAGAGTTGAACTCTTGCTTGGAAGTGCATTGAAGAAGTGGCTTCTCATTGACTTCAAGCTTAAAGCCTTCTACGTTTTCATCGTGGTAGTGGATCTGAAAGAGGTTTAGATAATAATGATTCTTTGAAATGAACTGTTGTTTTAAAACTCATTATCAAGTTCCAATAATATGCTACAATGCCAGTTTTGAGAATAAGATCCATAAACCATGTTACATTACGTATAGTAAATTGAAATTGAAATTTTACCTGTGCATAAACATAATAGATTCCAGGCTTCAACACGGTAAGTGTTCCATCAGTCTTGTCGTATGCCAAAGCATCCTTAGTATTCCATTCCTCAGGTTTCCAGATCTGGAAGACTCCATCACTGTTGCGAAGTCTTGGATTATCCTCACTGGTAAAGTTAGAAACGTCAGCGACGAAATGAGCAGCGACTGGTTCTGGCTTCTTTGTGTCTTCATCGTAGTTCATTACGCGAGCAGAAACCTATAAAAGTAACAAAGCTGTTATTAGCTCCGAAATAAACTGCAATATTTCATGCAACTGTTTTTTTGATTACACGTAACAATGAGATCAATCAATTATGCTTATATTTTTATATAATGTCCCATTATGAATAATTCTGCAAAATATTTAAAAATATACTTGATCTCTGCCTCTGCCGAGCCTTCTGACTGGAGGAAGGGATCTGGTACGGACTTCTGGGGCATGACGAGTATCTGTGTGCTGTTGTTCAGAGCTGAGAGGGGGAAGCCTGTCTCGCATTTCCTTTAATCCAGATGGATAAAACCTTTGGCCACGGTTGTCCGTAGTATAGAAGGTCTCATCATCGTGATTGCGAACTGGTGGCTGTTCTGTGGTTTGACGTCTTCGGTACATATTTCTCCTGCGTTGTTGTTGCCGTCTCCTTGAAGCTACAAGGCCCTCTTCAGTTGAATAGTCTTTGTAATTTAATTCTGGGTCTCCATCAGCAGACCGGGTAACCCATGCATCAGCTAAGCGTTGAGATCTAGCGTTAATTTGACGCTTGCTTCTGCTAAGATGGCCATCGTTTTCATCTACATCAAGTTCCACGCTTGGGATTTCCTGTTGATGCGTAAAATAAATATATGTAGAGGAGATTAATTAAAAAGTTAGCTTGCAAGAGAAAATCGGCAATAATGAGAGCCAAAACCCAACGCTAGTAACCTTATTTTACTGTCGGGCACAGGCGGAAAATAAAAATAAAGAAGTAACATTCGATTAGATGTGACCTAACAGCTAACGGTTTCGTAGATTTGAAAATTCTATTTTAGAATATCTATCTTCTTTTCCGTATTTTATATAACGTTTATCACTTTTAATTGATGGAATAATGATGCAATTCAAATATCCTTGACCATGACGGTAGACAAAAATGAATTTCAATACAAACGTGAATGAATGACACAAAGTACATTTTATGTACGCCTACGTAAAAAACTAAAATAAATCAATATAGTACATTGCAAACTGTATGCATTTACGTCACGTACAAAGTATGCTAGCTACCCGCACGTTTTAGAAACAAAAAATTTAATATGCAATTAGCACAATTACCTTCTCGTGATGACTGTTGTGTTCCAGCTCGATAACTTTAATGGTGAGTTCGGAAACTTTGAACTCCATTTCTTGGAGTTTAGTTTCATACCGGTAAAATGCCAAGCAGGCTCCGAAAACGAGCCCACAAAGCATGACAGCCTTCATGAAGACGTAAGTTGCAGATTCTGCCTTGTACATCTTGCTACCAACTGGTAGCAATATTTCGTTTATTTCTGACTTCATTTTATCAATAATTGAATTACTGTTTCGGTATTTTGCCTACAAATTAAGAAAAAATAAAAAAGGAAGAGCGTCTGAGATGTTTGTTGGGTTCCCAAGTAATTGAGTCCAACTAGATGAACATTATGGCTCAATCGAAACTTTTTATAGTCATCTTCCGATTCATGTATTTCGCTGTTTAATGTATACGTGCATTTAAGCACACAGTTGCTCATTTAATTAAATACCAGAATATTTTCTTTCGGTTGCATTTGTGAATAAATCTTCGCCTATCACAGTGGAACATTTTAAAATACAAGTATACATATTCTCCATTAAAATGTAGATGCTATATTTTTTACCAGGTTAGTAGTAGCTTCTCTGTGTTTTTTTATTAATTTAGATTTGTGTAATTGCCAGAAAGCTGCTATAAAAATTTAGCCATACATATTTAATTTTATATACCTGTCACTAGTTCAAAATAACTCATTATAATAATCACAAAAGGTTAACCCTTTCCCGATAACCTTTTCCTGATCGAGCTTGTTCGTCAGCCGAAGGAAAATCATTATTATATCGGCAATTACGTGTAGGTAATCATCTTAGAAAGGTGACGTTATAGTATGTACTTATAATATCAAGCTTATGATGATACAGCATTAGAAATTTGTTATATTTTACTGCAAATATTAGCAGAATTATATTTAGAATGTGACTAACTGTGTGTATACCACTATATCTGGATGAATAGATCGTTCCGTAAAAATGGTATCAGGAATTAGAAAAACATAAACGTGAAATACCTAGTTGTCGTATGCCGACCAGGCCAATACTCAATGCAGATATTGTTCTTCTGGTTTGGATCAAAAAAGTTGCGTATTTCACTTCTGCACGCTTTTACAATAAGTAATTAAATAAATGTGACTCTAATCCTGCTTTTTGTGTGATTGACAAGGTCCGTTAAGTTCACCAGCATGCTATAATAATTTATAGATACTTGGATTCGTTTGTTTTCAAACTCTATTTTTTTTACCAAAGTCAAGGTCGCAATTAATCTTGACAAAGTTTGCTTTGAGTTGGAGTGGCCATGACTTGTTCGTTTTTTCTTCTTAAAGTAGTTTAGTTTGAATTAATTGGATAGAATGAATGAACAGCCAGGCGTATATTATTTAGTTAGGCTTAAATTCACCAAAAGGTTTGCATAATCGTACAATCCATAATTTAATATTGCATAATGAGCGCATAAAATATAAACCCAAAGTAATGCGTCTTTGTTATTTCTTCTTTGCAGGTATTAAAAATAAAATGTAGGACGAATGACATCCAAGCTAAAACATTATCGAAATATTCCATACTGATTTCTTTCTGCTAATATTTCTATACCAGTTTACACCTTAAATCATTTGAAATGGCTGTAAAACTGTCTATTTAACTGGAGCAAGGAACTTTGCATTGTAAACATTGCTAAATTTAGTCTTAAGGGGACTTATCATAACTTAAGATGTATGCCGATAAAAATGCTGATATTGGTCATATAATAAAGTACAAAAAATACAACGTACAAGGGCGAAACATCATCACTACAAAACAAACAACTCACAGTGTGAAGTACTTTGCAATATTACAACTTAAAAATCACCTGCACTTCGCCTTAAAATGGTTTTGTTACTTATGTGGTCATATATAAACTCATACAAATGCTCTATATATAATTGCCTACGTATTTCCGTTGAAAATCATAGCTTTTCTCAAGTTTTTTTTCTAAATGAACCATTAAAATGTAGAAAACAGGCCATCATGCGTGCATTTTAATTAAGATAGCAAAATATCAGCTAAATTGCGTACATCGCATAACGCAGTAAACCACAGTAAGCATAGCACATTCAAAATCTAGTATGCAAGTAGTCGTTAAACTAAACACACATCTTGATCCATCTTTGTTTGCCTTGTTGGGTTCTGATTGTGTGAACACATTCACGATGGTCGACTACCTTCAAAGTTAAATGCATTTTCACATACTCTAGACCCTTCAGCACATTTAAAGGAAAGAAAATTGATTATGATTGATGCATATATTCTTGCATTGTTATTGTCTAAAATAATGTCAGTGACGTTTACACATAAGTACGAAAGCAAAACAACACCATCAGATTGCGATTCATCAGCATCAAAATAAAATATCATTATCACATTTCGAGCAGGTGGTCAAGCAAGCTTTGTTGTGAATCAGTTGCCTATGCGAAAGTAAAAAGTGAGAAGGAAAATTCTTGGTAAACTATGACTGTATTATAGGCATGCATCATGCATCTTATTCTTATTGAATTCCTATTTGGCTGTCTGTTAGTTAAATACAAGAGCACCGTCGTTTTGACAGCAGTTAAGCAATATGGTTGCAAATAAAAAGTGCGTATTGTATATTTTACTTAGGTACAGGTACTTATGTCTATGAAAAACATCTGCATTTGCCAACTGCACAGTGCACAACTAACGAATAATATTCAAAAGCGTCATGTTTTTCTTATGACGCTATGTTGGTAATCCCAACAATGAACTACATTGTTATTCTCCATCTTGTTGACCACCTGCAATGGCTGCAATTCATATAACACAGACATTTACTTACAAACTTATATATATAATATACATACCTGCTACTCATTGTTGTGAATGCGAATTGCAAACTGCTTAAACGTTTCAAGAAATTCTGCAATAAAGAAGCTCTCACAGTGTGTAAATCAACTAGGTATATCTCTTATTCTTTACCATTTTGAGAAGATAGAAGGTATACACGTAGATATACCGAGTAACGGGAATGGCGTCTGACACGGTTATGCATTGTTACATTCACTCGACTTCATTCACTGTGGCATGAAAAATCCTCAAGTGAGCCCAGTTTCTTGTTCTCGTCTGCTTCTGCTGCATACAATATTTCCTACACCATCAGCAATTTAAGCTTGCTCGAAAGTCATGTTCGATTAGTGACGTCTAATATTATTTATATATCTACTTGAATTAAAAGTAAGTTTTCGAAAAGTTTATCTGCTGAAAAAAGTCTAAAGCATTATTTAAGTGTATCGATAGTTCATTGTTATTGCTGCAGGCAGTATTTTGTCACATAAAAGCTTTTTGACAAAAGAAGGAATACCAAATTTCAGTTATAATGACTAAGTATTTATAATGTTTGCTGTTAACTTTAAAATCTGATAATGA
>JAQFYG010002842.1:0-13704 GCA_034694325.1 Entomobrya corticalis
AAAGAGCTACACGAATAGTGGGAACATTATCTGCAGAAAAGAACAAAGTTTGTCAGCAAACGTGTACTTTTTATGTACCTACGTAATGCAGTTATATAGATGTGTTTGTGTTTATGAGAGAGTGGGACATTGTCTTATTTACTTTTCAGAATAAGTAACTTTTATAATTGACAGAAGTCCTTTGTATTTTTGAGTTTGCTAAATGACGTCTTTTTTGCGAGTTTTATTTAGAGCAAATGTTTACTTCGTAAAAAGTGATGACTTACGGATGTGCATGCACTTATCATCGTGAATGTCCCAAAAAACAATCGCTTGGCTTTTTTTTTGCTTCTACGATTGGTCTTTGAAACAATAACATTTAACGCATTTAATGTTTTTTTTCTGCTTTTGGAAGAATGAAGTAACAAGATTAGATTAAAAGCTTTTGTTGCTTTATTTATTTTTTGCTCATGTTTTTCCGTCTGTAAAAAGTATTTATCAATTGATGATGCATGCTTTGCTTATTGTTAGTTTTTTAATAACATTTTTATGTATGTGTTTCTGTTTATGGGGCTAAAAACTCAATTTTTTCTCAACTCTTTTTTTCCCTCAATGACACTATTAGTTGCAATTGAAATAATTAGTTTTTTACAATGTTTCTTAAAAGTAAAGTGTACAAATTTGAATTTGTTTCGCACATAAATGAAATTATTTTTGGTAGATCAAACTATTTCTTTTGTACATACACACATAAAAGTAGTGTCCGTATCTTAAATTTATTATTGCCTTTTTTGTTACGAAACAGCTTTAATTTTTCTTTTCTATCTTGGAAATCTTTTTCATCTGTTTGGTATTTTTAGTAGATCAGTAGAGCGTGATTATTTCACAAAGAAAGAACAAAACAATTTTTTATCTTCTTCTTCCAAACCGTTTCCTCAAAACAATGTAAATTTTTTGTACAATTTATAGTCGGGGTGCTAGCACAACTAGCCATCACCATCATCAGCACCACAGAAGACCTCCAAATACTACTGAGTTACATGCTGCAATCAAAATCCGAAATCTTCCTCTTCGGTCATCAGACACTTCTCTGAAGGATGGCCTTTATCACGCGTACAAAAAACATGGGAAAGTAGCTTGGGTCCGAGTCATAGGAAGTGGTTCTGATAGATACGCTATAGTCTGCTTTAAATCACAAGATTATGCAACTAAAGCTGTACAGTCATCACAAGACAAGCAGTTTTTCGGTTGCAAAATCCAAGTTACCCCTTACTACACTGGGAAAAGTGAGGAGTCCGTTGGGACCGATGAAGAAATTGGAAACAGGTTAGAATATGTTGTAGAATTGATTGTTGTTGACACTCTCAAAAAACAAAAACTTATTCGTTCTCGTGAAAAAAACTATATCTCTCTCTGCGTGCGTGGCATAATTATATCAGATTATTGCCGTCTCTTATTTAGTTTTTTAAAGAAAATAATTCTCTGTTAATTTATTTATTTATATTCATATTGTTGTGCATTATCCGTCTCTCTTTTTCGTATTACAAAACACACTACACTACTGTCGTAGCTCAATAATAATATATATAATACTCAGTAGACTTATAGCATTTTCTAATTTTTTTAAAATTAATTTTTAATGTATTTATTGTACTTTCATTTATTATGTATCAACTTTTATGCACACAGATAATGTCTATACATACCTGTCTTTTTCGTGCATGAAATTATTTAATTTTATTTATCAAAAAATATCACGGACTCCAAACAGTTTTGTTGAGGACCTAGGTATATATGAAGGGAAAAGGTGGTGCCTTTATTATTGGCGACGTTCTGTACGTAATCAAAAGTCAAAAACCTAGTATATTTTCGATTAAAACATTTCGTGCATACATAACTCATATATATGAACCCGATCGACTAAATAATTGAAAGGACAAACCCATTTTGAAAAGAGCCCATGCATTTTTGATGACTTTAGAAAGGACAAATGTACATGACGGAGGAAATGACGTTCAAATGACATTGAGCCACTGGCCATATGCATAATAAGAAACATAATACTTTGCTGTGTTATGTACACTGGACTTTAAATTTTACGATAAATCTAACTTCTAATCTTTTTTAGACATTGCTTTTCTGTATATTAAGTTGATGGATGTTTGCACGTTTTGGAATATTTTGGACATGACAATTCCTGGATTTTTGGATTGACAGCTATGGCCAGCCATCACGGATGGGTTTCTGCTGAAACCTTTAAACTGTGTCGTACAATAACACTGATTTACACTACATGACACGACTGACGCAGGATACATATGTCATTCATTTATGATATAAATATCATGACATTTACAAAAAACATAGAATTATTATACGCTGAACTTTACATCAAGTTTTGTGACGAAAATGTCTCGTATAATTTCATACTCTGATTTCTGTTATCAGAAATTTCGATGACTTCTAGCCTTGGACATATTAATAATCATTAGAAATCTCCAGAGTTGATCTAATAGTTTATGCACGCATTATATGTTCTCTCCACCAAAAATATGCAACTTTTTGTCGTATTTGCGATGTGATGTTGTAATGTATGTTCTACTACTACTGCTACGATATAAAATTTCTAAAAAATCTTATGTTATTTTTTAATTATTCACTACTATTTTACTTGTATGTAGCCAAGATATTTTAATTTTAAGACTGTCTACTGTACCGTGGTGCTTTATAATACTATCTGACATTGCTTATTTTTATATTCATTTTCCATTATTAAGCTTCAATAGTTTGCTTTATCCATATATCGTGCAATCGTACAAAACAAAATGGAAAAAATATATATGCTCATGTGTTCAATTCTCTATATTCTTTCATTTCTGACAATTTATCAGAGGTCCGGGGGAAGAGGAGTCAAGTTTTCCAACACGTACCGTCCTAATCACAAGTCTGGAATCTTCCGTTACTTCTCCTGAGTTAAAGTCAGTGTTTGAGCAGTATGGTGATATCGTGGTAAGTCATTCGTATTATAACTCTGATGCATGTCGTGGGATGTTTGATGACGACAATGTTGTTCATTGAGGAATGTCTCCTGTTTCCAGAACATTGAAATTAAAAAAGGAACTAACACTCATGCGGTGTGTGAATTCTTGGACATAGCCAGTGCAATCAGGTACGGATTTCAATGAACATGTTTTTACTGATATGATACTTTCTGAATCACTCACTCACTTGAATCGTTTTTTCTATTGTTATTTATCGTTTTTAGGGCAAAGTGGGGTCGACATGTTTTCAAGTCCAGAGAAGCGCGCATATCCTTTTATCGAAACCCTCCAACAAACGCGTTACTCCTGGACGGAACGGCAGGGGTTACTGAGAAACAGGTAACCAGCCATTGCTGTCAGTATGGTGCTATTAAAAATGTGGATATGGATCCAGAAAGATTTCTGGCTCTGGTTCAGTATGAAGAGGTATGACTCAATAATATAATAATACTATGCAAAATATATATAAAGCCACCTATCAGCTATTATACATATACAATTAACGGGGGTTGATATTAAGAGCATTGCTGTTTATTTGCAATTTTTTAGATCTCATCTGCAGAGACTGCCATACGAGAACTTGGTAATTGGGCTATTAAGGGGAAGAAATTGGATATTGATTTTGCATCTCAAGAAGTCATTAGAAGGTTCCAAGAGAGGTTAGATTCCGGTCTTGGGAACTCCTCGTTATCGATATGTGGTTCATCTTCCCCCAATTCAAACCAAATGGCCGTTCTCAGTACTGACACCTTCAAGGATGCTTCTGCAAGAAAAGTGAGGAGTCGACTTGGAGAGTATGAAGATGGGTTGAAGGCAGGCTATCATTCGTACAGGTAAATTTATATCAACTTTATATTGACAGTTTATGTAGAACTTGAACTGGTGCATTAATACTATATTTCGATTGTTAATTATACAGAAATGATTTGGACGGTGATTCGAAACCTATGACCACCTTGAAATCGCTGGATGAGTCCAGTCCCCCTTCTGCATTGAGTACCAGTCGCGGAATAATTGCCAGCAGAGACCCACACGAAGGGCTGAATAGCACTCTGGAAATTCATGGGTACAGACGATTGGAGGCAGCTTCAGACAGTCAGCGAAGTGTAGTGGCGAGTGCAAAACCAGATGGAAAATCAGAAAAGTTTTCCAGTGGTACAGCTAAGATTGATCTCAATTGTCATGAAACGGACTCTGCCATAGTCACATCCTCGTCGGACATTATTGCAGTAGAAAATTCTGACACGGATGCTCACAGTAACTTTACAGGATCCAGCACTAGTGGTGATGAAAAAGTTGGCAGCTTCGAACCAGGTATTTATGATGCTGAAATTGTTATTATTTCTCCGTTTTCATTGAATGGTCAATTTGTGCCAATTTTACAACCATCTTATGCTAAACGTTTCTGCATTTTAGCTATAAAACATAGAAAGAGTTCCTTGGAAAACGTGTCAAGTGTTTTGACAACTACCACCGTTGACGGTGTTTCTAGTACGTCACCTGAACCTAAATCAGCGGAAATTGTGAGTACCTCTGCGGACCCTGGAGTTGGTATTGGAACAGAATCGATACCTAAATATTTAAACGATGCTTTAGCCACTGGTAAGTATTTTGATTTTACTCCTATACAATAATCACTAACAAAAATATCTTTCTTATGTGGGCTATTCATTAAATTTTTTCTATAGATTCACAGAAAAGACCGGTTGATAGTAAAATCCGAAGAACATCGGCAGATTCTGGTAACCACTTAAACTCATCTCCGGAATGTCACGTCATCCACTCAAACCAGGACGCTGACAAGCTTCCTGCGTCACGCATAAGAAAGCGTAATGAATCAGGTAGGCAATCCACATCTGGAACATCGCACTCTCAGGGAACCGAAGACAGTGATGACCGACCTGGTACACCTCTTTGTGATGAAAATCCGGAAGGATTTGAAGCACCCGCTGCATCACCTAGTTTAAAATCCGATTCAGGGACACCAAGCGTTCCATCTTCAAACAATTCAAGTTCGAGTAGTAGCAAATCATCGGAGCCTGCCAACGTTCCAGAGGCGCCGAAACACAACCCTGTGAAGTTACAAAACGCAGTTCCTGTGAAAGATTCAAAATCCACTTCAAGTAGTAGTGGTAGTAGTAGTAGTAGCAGCAGTAGTAGTAGTAGTGGTGGTAGTGGTCAATCTACAAAAAAGGGGGTGGTGGTGGTGAGTCCAACAATCTCTCCGTCAAGCGGGGCGAGTCCGTCTGTGATGCTATCGTCTACAAACGATACCAGTATTTTTTCTCCTAATAACGAGTCTACTCCTGAGGCTCACACATATTCCAAATCAAGTACAAATAGTAATGTTTATGAAAACTCAAATACAAACAGTACTTCCAACTCATGTGCTACAGTCGGAGCGAGTTCGAAAAGAGACAGCACTGATGACATCAGTAATGGTGCTGCAGTGTCTAGTGATGTTGTTAGTATTACGACGAGAGAACAAAGGGTGACGAGTGTGCAACAAAAAGTTAACAAAGGTAGAGACCGGGATGAATTTGCTGGATCCTCGGATTCAGAAGGTGGCTTATCGCCGAGGCACTCCCCCACTGCCGAGACACTTGAACAAAGAGTGAAAAACATTTGTGAACGTTATGACACATGGGATGGTAACAGAAAAATACTGAAGCACACACCATCGTCAGTGGTTCCTCAGTCCCCGCATTTGAGTTTGAGTAATTCTGCTAGTAATCAGGACATGCCTAGTGTTATTGGCAGTGGTATTGGTAATAGTTCTAGCAGTGGCAGTAGTATTGGGGGCAAAGATTTTATTGACAAAATCAAACAAACCATTCCTCAATACTCTGGTACTTCCACTATTGGAAGAACAGTCCTAGCAAGGAAGAGCATTTTCGATGAAGACTGTGAAAGACTCGTGAATTTTAATGAGAAATATGAAACAACAAAGCCGACAAGTTTACTTTCCACATCTACAAACTGGAAACTGCCAACATTATCCAGGTCGGCATCATGCTCCTCTACTTCATCAGTACCATATCTAGGACAAACGTCACCGTTAGCATCTGTGACAAATAACTGTGTACCTCCTCTCACCTCACCCATTTCCAGCATTTCTCCATTAAGCGGTGCCAGTTTTAATGGCGGTGTTGGTTCTATCACAAAACCTCCCCATTCGGCACCATTGTGCTCCCCATCCCAAAGCTTTTCCACAGCATCATGTCTTTCCAGTGCCATTATTGGAAAGAGTGTTTCTGATAAAATTAAAGATCTCAATGCAAATGTTACACCACAATCACATCGATCCTCCTCCTTATCATCATCATCCACACCAACTACACCCTTACCTGGACAAATAATATCGTCAAAACCATTCAGCACTATCCCACTCCAAAGCAAATCCCTAGGGCTGACATCTCTAGGGAGCGGTTTGCCTATCACGTCAGTGTCCTCTGGTAGTACAAAGAGCATCAGCTCGTCTCCATCATTAGCATCGTCCGCTGTGAAATCCTCTAATGAACCACCATCCACGCTATCAATTATTAAAGATAGCTGTAAAAAGGCACCGTGTATTCCAAACATACTGACCTCACATAGCCCCGTAACACCGATAACGCCTCATCTACCTTTACCCCCAGCAGGAAGTGGTATAATTGTTTCTCCACTTCCTTTGCCACAAAACAATGGTCCTCGTGGAGTGGAAAGATCTCTTAGCTTGGAGTCCAGGAAAAGCTCACCTGGGGTGAGTACTCCAGGCTTCCAGTTAAATTTTCCAATCGCCAGCAACGGTAGAAGTAGTAGTGGTTCCAGTAGTCATTCATCAGAATCATCATCAGGCTCCTCTGAGAGTGCTCGTCCGTTAACTCCACGCAGAATTAGCGTTGACACTCCCAGTTCCGCTAGCTCTTCCATCTCTCCGGAGTCAACTACTGTTCCCTCAAAACATTCTTCATTACAAATACAGTCCAGTAATGAAAAGCCCAGTGATGTGACGGTAGCAAGTGGTGATAAGAGTGAAGTGAAAAGAGAAAGGCATATTAGCGTGTCTTCTGAACATCATCATCACTCGCAAAGCCATCACCAGCAACACAGTTTTAGAGAGAAAGTTCACTCAACCAAAGATGTGTTGCAACATGGCAGCAGCATCAAAACAGTAAACCATTCAAATACGTTATCGAACAAGAAAAATGAGTTGAGTTCGTTGAAAGACGAGATCAGCACAAAAGTTCAACCAGTACATCAAGAAACAACGGTGGCTGTTGTTGCCAGTGTTCAAACTCCGTTACTAACTTCAAGAAATGAGGTTATCAACACGTCCAAGGAAAGTTCAAAGAAAGATAAGGACAAAAAGCGGCGCGCTAGCGGGTCATCTACCCCAGTTGCATCCGGTGGTGGAAGTGGTAGTGGCGGAGGTCATCAGTCGGGTTCATCTAGTTTAAAGAGTGAGTCCCATACCAATCAAGGGAGTTCGACTTCCTCTTCAAAATCTTCCTCAGGTAGTAAGGACAAAGAGGAGAGAAAAGAAAGAAAGGAAAAGGATGGAAAAAGTGGAAGTACGTCAAACGCTTCAGAGTCGGGATCCAGAAATGAGGATTCTCAATCACATCCTCATCATAGTAGTAGTGGTAGTCATCACAGAAAGGAAGAGCGCAAAAGAGAAAAGGAAAAAGATCACAGGGACAACAGTGCTGATCGATCCTCATTCTCTTCCATTTCCAAAGAATCTCATTCTCACAAACGTGACAAGGACAATAAGGAGAGAGACGCAAAGGCAAAGCGTCGCCTGAGCACGCAGGAGAATGACCAAGGTAAGAAATCAAACTTTTAGTTTCTTTGTGGCAGTTTGCATTCAGGCTTGTCTATTTGTTAAATAGTTCGACAGAACTATAGTCAGCAGTTGTACATTATTTTAAAATTCATTTACTAAATATGCATTTTAGATCGTAAGAAAATTAAAATGGAAAAGGAAAGCAGCCAGCAAGATCAGGTTGTGCATCATCATCATCGTTCAAAGAACAGTGAAAGTAAGGATTCCAGAGAAGGCACGAAAGATTCTGGTAGCATTTCAATGAAAGACAAAATGTCTTCCAAAGACCGTTCTGACAAAGATTCGTCAATGCCTTCATCAAAGCCTGAGAAAAGTAGCAGTACCAGTAGCACAAGTGGGCAAAAAGAATCAACCTCCTCAGTTTCCAGTATGAACAACAGTTCTGATCCCAGAAAGGAAAAGTCAGAGAGTGGAAAGGATAGGGATCATCATCACAAGTCAAAATCATCTAGCAGTACTTCCTCCTCTTCTAAGCATCACGGTAGTAGTAGCAGTGGTCATCATCAACTACAAAAATCCCGTAGCTCAATGGAAGGTCATTTATCCTCTAGCAGCTCTGTTCACAAACAGGATTCCAGTGGAACCTCAAAGGAACTGTCCCATAAAAAGGAAAGGGAGAAAGAGAAAAGCTCTGGAAAAGAGAACAGCTCTTCTTCCGGTTCAAAGTCTATGTCCAAACATCATGGACATAGCACTAGTCATGGTAGTTCTACTAGCAGTAGCAAGTCCAAAGAACCATCTCTGTCATCATCTTCCTCGTCAAGTAAAAACAAATCATCGAGAAAGGACAGAGATAAACCAAAACATGAACGTCAACCTAGCTCTTTGGATTCAGATGCTGATGACATTGAAGTGTTGCATCAATCCGGAATGGACTCGATTCCTGAACGAAGTAGCAGTAAAAGTGAGCGTTCAGAGAAAAGGGATTCTGAAGGTAGACGGGATCGTCACAAGTCAGGAGGTGGTGATTCTGGCGTCGGTGGAGGTGACTCTGAAAAGTCAAAGAGAAAGAAAGAACCAAAGAAGCGACGCAGAGTTGTGGTGGATGACACTGCATCCTCCGATACAGGTACAGGTAAAAACGATTATGAAATTTATTTTATTTTATTTGAATTTTGCAAATATTTTAATATTTAAATGTTGCCCTCAAACAATAGCTCATGATATGTTTCATGTTACCCGAACAGACGATGAAGAAGAAGAAAAGAAGCATCATTCCATCTTTGATGTTGTCATTGACCAAAGTGAGATGTTTGTGTCAATGTATGACAAGGTGAAACGCTCAAATAGAGCATGCAAGAACAATAGTCAGAAGCAACAAGAGGAAGAGCAGAAGAGAAAGCTGGAGAAAGTTGCCGATTCCTTTAAACAACTGAAACAGTCCCGTGCAAAGCGTGAAGAAAAGAAGAGATCAACGTCCATAGAGGAACGAAAGTCAATGACGAATTCGTCGTCTGACGAAGGATCCCGTCTAGACATGATGAACGATTTCGACTTTGCTGAGCATCGGAGAAAGCATCACGAACGGCAAAATTCTGAAAAACTACTTATATCCTCTGATGATGACGATAGAACCAGGACGAGCATTAGTAGCACAAAGTCCAAGTCTAAGAGAAAAATGAAAAATAAATCCAGTAGAAAAGACGAGGAAAAGAGTAGCAGAAAGAAGGCAAAACGGTCAAACAAGTCACCCAGTCGGCCAAACATTTACTCGTCCTCCACATTATTTTCTCACTCAGACGATGACTCCCGTGGCAGTTCCACCCAGCCACCGGAACAGAAGAAACTGAAAAAGAGTAGTAGTAGTAGTATTGGCCCTAGCATTGTCCGTCATCAAATGAACTCGTTGGGTTCTAACAACATGTCCTTTTCTGGAAGTACTAAATCTTCGGATGATAGTCACTCCGAGTCGGAGGTTATGAGTGAACGAAGTAGAAAAATGAGTTCAACTTCCGTTTCTTCCAAACCTAAACCGATTGTCAGTTTTGTTGACCAAATACCCAATCATCAGCCAAAATTCAATGCACAGACAATTTATTCTGACACTGATAGCAGTGAAGCTGAGCCACAGCGTCAAGTGAGTAGTGTACACAAAACCACGACCACGACATCTCAATCAGTGTTACATTCTTCATCAACTCCGCACAGGAGTAAAAGCAAAGACAAACCAAGCAAGCCGAAACCCCGCAAACAGCCACTTTTCGATTCCACTGATTCGTCTGACAACGACGAGCCAGCTTCAATTCCACACCCGGCAAACAGAGAGAAAAAGAGTGTAAAGGAAAAAGATTCTTCAAGCAAGTCTAGTAAATCTCGGGACAGGGACAAAGAGAACAAAAACAAAAAGAAACATCGTCCTCACAAGAGCTCTAGTCTCAAATCCAGAAAAATATTCTATAATTCTGGTGATGCAAGTGGCGATGGGGCAAGTCATACATCAGACAAACGGGATTCTGTGGGAGGAGGAACTGCGACAATGGAAGAACTGTTTGGGCCAATGACTTCCAGCTCTGATTCTGATGATGCCACAAGAGATTCTGATCATGAACGCCCTAAAACACCAACTGTGGTAATGACTACTCCAAGCAGTTGTGAGGATACCATTGTTAAAAAACCCAAGTCTTTGTCGTCTTCTTCCTCACGTCATCATCGCGACAAGAGTCCATTCTCCTCAATAACAACGTCTAGAACGGAGTCTCAAACTCTTGATGACAACCTGGAGACAATTACAACTTCTACTCCACAGCAATCCTCCTCATCTTCCAAAGAGAAATCGTCAGATAAGAAAAAGAAGAAACATCACAAAGACAGACGCTCCAAGCGAAGCTCAACACACGAGGGTACTCCATTGTCCGCACATTCCAGTGGGTTCAGTAAACAAGACTCGACATCTTCAAAGACAAAGCAGGAAAGTGTTGATTATGACGCATTGTTCAATTCACCTGCCGCATCTCCGATATCTGAACTCAAAATCGTGGAAACTGAAGAATACGTTCCAAGTAATAATAACAAAGCTTTATCTTTATGTCCGATTGCTACTCTGGAAATAAAATCGGAGCCAATACCTGAAATATCCATCAGAGCCCCAACTCCTACGCCACAACTTCCACCTGTTGTTGTCGTAAAAAGCGTTGTCACAGATAGGGAAATCGATGAGTGTGAAAAAGAAATGCGAGGCATGTTCTCCAGTGATGATGACGAGGATGACGAGAAGTTGAAAATTACGGACGCCATTACGGATGCTATTCGTGCTTCTGCTGATGAGCAAGACATGGATTCTTCGTCCGTCAGAGACACGCTAGAGGAAACGCTTGATCCTGAATGGATTAAGAAGGAAGAAGATGAAAAGAAATTTAATAGCTTAGTTGAGCAAGACAAAGCGATTGAAAGCATTGTGCTTTTGGAAAGGAAATCGCCTACACCACAATCCAGCAGCAATACAGAGGACGAGGTAGTCAAAGACGAAATACCCAAGGATAGTGCCACCATAGCACAAGAGGAGACAGATCTTGCAGTTGCAACGATTCTTGAAACATTGGGTAATGAAGAAGAGGAAGAAGATCCGGTAACCGAAGAAAAACCAGTGATTGGCACACCAGTAGCTGTTGTTCCGCCTCCCTCTATACTTTCTCCCCCTACATTGAGAATTATTGAAGATGCTCCCACAAAAGCAGTTGTTGCTCCTGTTGTGGACACCGGAAGTGACAGCAGTAGAAATGATGAAATTGAAGCTGCTATTGCAACCATTCCACTTCGCGACAGTGGCGCAGAGAGTAGCAGCGAAAAAGAGGATATTCGTGAAGAGACCAATCCTTGGGGATTTGACGTTGATGATAATAGATCTCCTAAGGAGTTACAAATAGACGAAGGAGATGTGGAAGAAGTAGTAGAAGAGAAAGTTGTACCCACCACGCCTACCACCATTGTCATTGAAGAAAAACCCGAGGAAATTGTTCCCATTGTGGCACGAAGCCCTCAGAAAACGCAGGCTCCATCATTTGAAGAAGTTTCTGTTGATGCTTCAGAGGCAAAGGGCAAAATAGAAGAACAGACCATAAAATTGGAGCAAGTTGAACAAGTTACACCTATCGTTTCCAAAGTGGTCACACCACCAGTGGTTCCAGTAGTTGTAAAGGAGGAGATATTGTCCAGCAAATCAAGCGACGTGTATGAGTTCCATGATTCTGATGATGACAATAAACGCGATGAGAAAACGCAATTGAGTCACACAAGGCAAACACCACCAATGATATCGCCACCAATCAAATCTCCAGCAGTTCCACCTCCACCTGTAGTACCAATAGAGTTGAAGCTACAAAGTCCTCCTATGCCAATTCCAATGCCAGTGTTACAACCTCAACTACCAACACCAGTTGTTTCTGAGCCAGAGAAACCTATACCACCAGTGGTAGCACCAATGATTCCTGTGGCAGTAGCGCAATCATCCCCACCATGCATTGCAACACTTCCGACACTTCCTGTTGTAGCACCATCTGTGACAGCAGCTCCTCTCACAAGTCCGCCGAAGCCTATTCCAAACCCAGGCATTCTCGCACATCCTGTACCTTTGGTTCCAACAATTGTGGCGTCAGCGGTACCTCCACCTACCTTAATACCGACTATACCTTCAACACCATTAATTGTCGTACCAAGTGTGGCAACACCACCACCTGTCAGTACTATTGTGGCAACTCCAAAACAATCAACTCCACCTCCACCACCAATTCCGTCATCAGTTTTGAACAAAGGTACTCCGCCACCTCAACCAGTTATTAGTGTTACGCGTAGTACCATTGACGAAGCAATTGACGAAGTTATTAGGAAGCTCCACAGTGGTGACCCACTTCCGTTTTCGGAGTCACCAATGCCAGCTCCAATCACAGCACAGCCAGCACAAAGGGCTGGAAGAAGATCTCGCTCCAGAAGCAAAGATTCCCCCGATGAAAACGCTGCTGTGACAAGGGTCGTGGGAAGACCTGATCCACATAGACATGGGTCTGGACAGGTATTAGGAGTTATTGGTGGGCATCAGATTGAATCTCAGCCCTCCAAGGGAGCTAAAATGACGTCGGCATCGGAGGTCGATCCCACCAAGGGTCCTAAAGACAGCAAGGTAATGGAGACTATTCTTGACCCACAAACTGGAGTTTTAACACCAGTGGTTCAGTCTGACGAAGGAAGATATGTATCAATGTTAGTGAAACCTTCTGAATCACAAGTTAATCGACTGAATCAACAACAGTCTGGTATACATCAACTTCCACAAATACAACTTGGAACAAGACAGACTCCAGTAATTAGTCGTGTGGTAGACAGAGAACAGCCAAGAGCATCAGTAGTGGAGAAAATCCCAACACCATTGCTTCCTCATCAACAGATTCCTATTTCCAAACATGAAGGACTAACGGCTATGTTGGCTCAGCACCAGCAACAAATCGCTGCCCAACAACAACATGCTGCTCAGCAAAAACACCAGCAACAATTCGCTGCCGTTCAACAACAGCAGCAACAACAATTTGCGGCTGCTCAACAACAGCAGCAGCATCAATTTGCCGCTTCTCAACAACAACACCAGCACCAATTTTCTTCGGTTCAACAGCATCAACCTCACCCTACTCAGCAACAGCACCAGCAGCACGCTGCCCAACAACAACACGCTGCTCATCAACAGCAGCAGCTTGCTGCCCATCAACAACAACAGCAGCAGGCTGCACAGCAACACGCTGCCCAACAACAACATGCTGCTCAACAACAACACGCTGTTCAACAGCAGCAACAACACCATGCTGCTCAACAGCATCAGCAACAACAAGCTGCACAACAGCAGCAACAACAACACGCTGCTCAACAACAACA
>JAQFYG010002843.1:0-13704 GCA_034694325.1 Entomobrya corticalis
AGCGATCAAAATATTTTGGGTACTTTATCCTTCGGGGTCGGACTGTGCAACGGCTTAGTGCTGGGGTCGGCCAATGAGACTAAAGAGGTCGGGGTAGGATAATGCACTGGCTAGAACCTGTGGTCTTCTTATGCCTTGGTCGCGTTGTGACACCCAATCAAATGAAGTGAAACCGTAAATTTTAAAATGAAAAAATGCGCCGATGTCATTAATGATCTGCGGTTTCTTTAATCCTTTTTTCATGTGCACCTGCAGTTTATTGACGACTGAGTCGGTGATGAACCCTTTTTAATTTGACATTTATAAAATTGTTCAGAAAAGAATTCAGCGGAAGGAGATTATATCGTAAAATTAATTCTTGCTCTGCCGCAGAAAAATTATAATATATAAAATAAACCAATAATTAGATCGCAAATTATTAAAGTTTATTGATTGAAACATACACTGACCAAGCTATATTCAATAAACTAAAAAAAACTGTTTGGTTTCACAAAAAAATAATAAAAATAGAATTTGAAAAATGTTAAAAAGACGGAAAATGAAATTAAAGAAAACTATTATGCATTTTATTTGGCTACGCGATGTTTTGTTATATTTAAACATCATTCTTTTTGCATCATATAATATTTTATATTGGGATATTTTTACTTGAATCATATAAACATAAATAATGAACATTTCTCTTTGAATGACAAGTTACATTATCAATTTCAATTTCAAATGTTTGAAAACATAAGCTACTAAAATAAAACTGGCAAATTATGTTTAATACTTTGCTTGCATCAGATAATCACAATGAATACAAAATACTTAACAAGTACATAATTCTATTTTTAACAACAACATAGGACGATGACGCTTTTTATATGTAGTTATATTTCGGTCAAATAATTCGAAAGTTATTTTGCTTAAGAGCTTTAGCGCACAGACTTTATATTGTGTAATGCCAGCAATTACAATTATGTTTTTCTATAAAATTGAGTATTTTGTTCATAGCAATGGCACAAAATACACAGTGCGATAGTCAACTGCAATAACATAGCAAAGTTTATAAAATAAATATTAAATATAACAATAGTACTTTGTAAAGAAGACTGGACAATAATAGGACCATGTATGCCAAATATCATGAAAACCCAGATTTTCTTAACTGATAAAAAACATGTACCATTCGTATATTTAAAGAACGTTTCCATTTATAAGTAAATTATTATTGCCATTACTTTTCAGCCATGGGATACTTTATGTTGGAAAGATTCACTATTTCCACCAAAATCACAGAATAAGTTGTTGACTTATTTGCAAACTATAATAATTCTTATTTTATGATAATCGCTGTTTATTTTTTTACTGGGACGATTTTTTTTGGGTCCAGCTCCACTTTGAATCCCAGCAGAACTACGATACATTTTTAAACTATGTAATATTTGGCGAAATGCAGTTGAACTCATTCTGAAGCCAAAGGTGAAGGATTACTATTTTTTAAAAGGATTTTTTTCTTTTAAAAACATAAAAGCATGAGAGAAAATAAACTGAGAAAAAATGAATAAAAAATGAGGAGTTTCCCAATAAAAAATTGTTTTGTTCAATTTTTGATGCTCAAATTTGTTTTTTCGTACTAAAAATTAATGTCGTATTTCATATAAATATGTAACAGATAATATTGATTATAAAACGGTGCGTATATGCGTAGAAATACAATGAAATGACACGAAGTATTTGATTTAAAAAACTGTTGGATAAAAATATTTATTTTGCTCAACAGATGACAATCAAACGAAAGTACGGGAACTGTAAACAAGATTTTTCATGATACACAAGCATAACTATTGATTATATTTTTATTTTCAATTAAAAAATTAAAATTGAATAAATTTAAATCCAAATTTTACTTGATATGAAAATTTCTAGTGGTTGGCTTATTGATGCTTAATGAATATGAAGATTTAACTAGGTTTTAAAGCTCGGAAATAAATACTTGGATTGATTATGGCATTTCTTGAAATAAAAACACATAATAGTTTAATGAAGACTCGAATGACAAAGTATCAAATTAGTACAAAATATTATGATAATCAAAGCAAATGGGTTCTATTTTACTTTATAAAACTAGTTTGTAAATTGGAAAAAAGTATAATATCAGGAATACAGAACAAATACAATATGTTCGTTTTCTTACATTGTTAGCAGAAGTGAGAACTGCATTTTGAAGAAATTTGGCTAAGCAGAAATGAGATGTGCACTTCTCAAAAATTTGGCTAAGCTGAAGTGAGATGTGCAATTTGACGAAATTTGGCTAAGAAAAAGTGAGATGTGCATTTTTAAGAAATTTGGCTAAGCAGAAGTGAGATGTGCATTTTGAAGAAATTTGGCTAAGAAAAAGTGAGATGTGCACTTCTCAAAAATTTGGCTAAGCAGAAGTGAGAACTGTACTTTGAAGAAATTGGGCTAAGAAAAAGTGAGAAGTGCACTTCTCAAAAATTTGGCTAAGCAGAAGTGAGAACTGCGCTTTGAAGAAATTTGACTAAGAAAAAATGAGATGTGCATTTTCAAGAAATTGGGCTAAGAAAAAGTGAGAAGTGCACTTCTCAAAAATTTGGCTAAGCAGAAGTGAGAACTGCACTTTGAAGAAATTTGACTAAGCCGAAATGAGATGTGCACTTCTCAAAAATTTGGCTAAGCAGAAGTGAGATGTGCATTTTGAAGAAATTGGGCTAAGCAGAAATGAGATGTGCACTTCTCAAAAATTTGGCTAAGCAGAAGTTAGATGTGCATTTTTGTAGAAATTGGGCTAAGAAAAAGTGAGATGTGCACTTCTCAAAAATTTGGCTAAGCAGAAGTGAGAACTGCACTTTGAAGAAATTTGACTAACAAAAAATGAGATGTGCATTTTGAAGAAATTGGGCTAAGCAGAAATGAGATGTGCACTTCTCAAAAATTGGGCTAAGCAGAAGTGAGATGTGCATTTTGTAGAAATTGGGCTAAGAAAAAGTGAGATGTGCACTTCTCAAAAATTTGGCTAAGCAGAAGTGAGAACTGCATTTTGAAGAAATTAGGCTAAGCAGAAATGAGATGTGCACTTCTCAAAAATTTGGCTAAGCAGAAGTGAGATGTGCATTTCTCAAAAATTTGGCTAAGCAGAAGTGAGAACTGCACTTTGAAGAAATTTGACTAAGAAAAAATGAGATGTGCATTTTCAAGAAATTTGGCTAAGAAAAGGTGAGATGTGCACTTCTCAAAAATTTGGCTAAGCAGAAGTGAGAACTGCACTTTGAAGAAATTTGACTAAGCCGAAATGAGATGTGCACTTCTCAAAAATTTGGCTAAGCAGAAGTGAGATGTGCATTTTGAAGAAATTGGGCTAAGCAGAAATGAGATGTGCACTTCTCAAAAATTTGGCTAAGCAGAAGTTAGATGTGCATTTTTGTAGAAATTGGGCTAAGAAAAAGTGAGATGTGCACTTCTCAAAAATTTGGCTAAGCAGAAGTGAGAACTGCACTTTGAAGAAATTTGACTAACAAAAAATGAGATGTGCATTTTGAAGAAATTGGGCTAAGCAGAAATGAGATGTGCACTTCTCAAAAATTGGGCTAAGCAGAAGTGAGATGTGCATTTTGTAGAAATTGGGCTAAGAAAAAGTGAGATGTGCACTTCTCAAAAATTTGGCTAAGCAGAAGTGAGAACTGCATTTTGAAGAAATTGGGCTAAGAAAAAGTGAGATGTGCACTTCTCAAAAATTTGGCTAAGCAGAAGTGTGATGTGCATTTTTCAAAAGTTTGACTAAGAAGTGAGATGTGCATTAACACATAATTAAAACATTATCAACTTATAATGAAAATAGCGTTTTCGTTTTTAGTCATTGTTTATAAAAGAGAGTGGTATCCTGTAATTAAAATAACGGAGTTCAATAAAACACAATTAAATTCCTAATTGCTACTCAAATCCTTAAAAATATTATGTATATGCAACATTTGAAGATATTTGTTCTTAGTTCAGTCAGAAAAACTTGTTGTAATCACAATAATTTCACGTTTAATGCAAACAATGCCATCAAGTTTAACTTATGAACCAGCAAGCATTTTCCTTTTCACAAAGAAATGTTGCATCGTTAAAATCATCTTTAACAATTGTCCTGTTAAAATTCTTCACCGGTTTAGTATTCAAATAAAGTTTGCAAAGTCTCGACTAAAATAATATTTTCATTCCAAAGCTTTTGACAAAAGATTTCTTTTTAAATATTTTTTTGCTCAATTTTCCCCTGATAATTTTGCCTTACCACGTCTTCTTGCACTTTTCCAAATTTGGCTGCACGAGATGTGCGCTCCTTAAAATTTCCACATTTAATTTAAAGTTTACAAGTCAGAAAATCTATTTTAAAGTGATTTTGAGCTTGCACGACTAGAAGGAATTTAAAACATATATACAAACTTGTGTATGATTATACGCATTTATTAGTTCAACATTTTAAAATATATCTTGACCTTATTCATCTCAAGATTAACCTGTCGCAAAGTATATTTTTTATATAGAATATACACAAAAATTTAATAAATCGTTGTAAGAAATAATCAGAATCAAACTATAATAATTAAATAAATTAAAATTTAATAATTATCAAAATTCTCTTAATATGCCTATTTAACGAAATATCAGCTAAAACTTAATCAACAAAAGTTTTAAGGTATTGGTTTTATTTCAGATAAATAGCATGTAGTGTTCTGTAAGTACCACTCAGATCCTTTATAGTTTATTCCACTATCTACAGACTTAGAAAGAGATGCCAGTTAAATATTGTCCTAGTCGCAAATAGCGTTTTGTCGTCGTCCAGCCGTTACTGGTTTAAACAGTGGCTCTTTTATGTACCTAAAGTTATAACGTATGATCCAGTTGGCAAGCGCTGTCAAAAAACATGTTTAGAGAGGTTTGAATAGCCGTTATCAAAAATACCCAAAAATGTGTTCGAGATGCGGACAGGCTAAGTACGACTGGTGACGTCCATATGGACCCTTGCTAGCCTTATCAGCCCTGTCCGCATCTCGTGCAAAAAAACTGAGGTCTTTAGTTTTTTATATTTTTAGGCAGATTTCATTAAACCTTGTGGTTTTTTGTAATAAAATATAATTACTCTAGGCTCTGCAAAAACAATTACGCTACTTATGTCTGGTGATAATTGTAAAATATATTAATTAGGAGGGTGGCGCTAAGCTGAATTTGTTTTCAAGCTAATTTAATTATTTTTTGTTTTTATATACTGCAGTTTTATTACAATAATAGTTTTGTCATATTCAGGAATTCAGTTAACGTTAATGGCGTAACTCATAAACTGAGTTCAAGTTTTAGCTAACTAATTAAATTATAAAACAACAAATATTTTTTAAATACTTTTCTGACATCAACATAATTATTATGAAGGTAAGTTATGCTGCAATTATATACTCTAAAATGCATATTGCATTGAGTTAATTTTTGGTCGAAGATTTCAAAGTTATTGAAATTTAGCTTGTAACGCCGGGTATATTGCTGATTTATCAAAATATTAAATATTGACGTACAAATAATAGATAAAATTATTCTTATCAATTATTCCATATTTTAGCAGTAAGCTTTGAACAACTAATTATTATTTTATTACCACTAGTTCAGCCTCATTAAAAAAAAATAAAATAGGAAAGGAAAGGTTTATTAGTAAAAAGTTTCACAAAACCAACTGAAATGCCCATTTGGATTTACAAAACACTGTAGAATTTTTTTTATTATTTCAGCTATTCAGGATGATAATATTTTATTGCTGGTTTAAAATTTTTAATTTATCTTCAAAAATAACAGAATAACACGGAATTTATTTATGAACTTTATAAACAGGTAAATAATCTTCCATTCTTGTTAATTTTTAAAATAATGCTCACCTATCGAGAACTTTTCATAAATCCAATTTGTTCCATTAATAACCAAAATACTTTTTCGTATATGTTCTTATTGCAATTCTCAAAATTAAAATAAATAAATCTAACAATTTTTAGAAATTCTATTAAAATCGCTTTTATTTTACATTGTATAAATAAAATGAAATAATATTTAGTTATATGCTATTGGTAATTGGTAATGAAACCGTAGGCATTTTGAATGTTCAGAACAACCACGAATTTCACGTCAAATTACTGCGTCATTAGAAGCCCGGTTTATTGTTAATCAAGTTAAATGTCTTTGTCATAAAAACATACATCATACCTTTGAATACGCTTTTACCTAGGTAGTATTATTCTTTTGGTAAACTTTTAAATATTGTACAATCAATTTTGAATAAATTAAATGTTAAAACACGCTCTTTGTTTGCCTGCATTTAAATATATATGTACTGTAATAAAATACAAACACAATTTCTTTGGTATTTGAAATTTAAGATATCATTAACGTTAATATTTCTTATAGCATCTTATTTTTTTTAAATTAGAGCTTTAATGATTGATTTAGTAAACTCCATTGACGTAAGTAAATACATTCTTTTATATTGAGTAAATCAATTAGCACATTTATGATGACCAGCTATAAAATATTGGCAACAAAAGAAATTTGGCTAAGAAAAAGTGAGATGTGCATTTTGAAGAAATTTGGCACAGCAGAAGTGAGATGTGCATTTTGCACACGATTTTTGCGAAATTTTTAGGGCGTCTTGTGATCTGTAATTACATTTGTTAGACATCAGTTAGCATGTTATAATTTTGTTAACGTGCCTTCCTAACTTAATTTAAAACAAAAACACTTGCAAATAAATTTGTGCCAAAAGAACGGATAATCTGCAATGCAAGCAGTTTTGTTATTTTACATTTCGTAAAATTTTTTTTTAAATTTTCTGATTGGAGAAACTTAATTGTTAAAAATTATATTTAAATTCAAATAATATATTGAGAATAAAAGAGTATGCTGCATTTGTTAAATGTGTAGCGAATGTAATTCAATCCGACTCATTATTTTTCATAAAAAATAAGCGTTTGTTATAAAAAACCATGACACATAAAATAACAGGCTGTATACAAGTCGCCAGAAGACATTGTAAGTAATGCTAAAAATTTCTCATGACCGGCTGACCGTGGCCAATATTTGAATATAATTTTTCTAAATTTTCTGGTATTTGAGATACTTTTTATAAACTTTAAGTCAAGGAGTTATTTTACAAAAACAGGCTTTCGAAAATAAATTGATGGAATGTGAAAATATCAGTTTGCTATTAGTAAAAAGTAAAAACTAAATTCACAAATAATTTTGATTGATGATTGCTAATGGAAAGCAGCCAATCTTTGTTATTTTATAGATTTATGTTTACGCCAGCCATATTTTATACATTTTCAATTTGTTCAAAGTGAATACCCAAAAAACTGCCCAATGTATATGCTTTATACGTTAACAAAATTTTTACTGAAAATATAAAAGATTTTAGTTAGGATTTTAAGTACCAATAATTTATGAACTAATGAGCAATATACAATATATTTAAAACCACAAAACTAATAATTAACAGATAACTTCAAATAGCTCGTTTTGTCGTAAATGTGAGTGAATCAATTTCTACCTTCGAGCAATTTATATTTCACAGTATCATAAATAATTTTCGTTTCCCAAAGACATGTAATCAAGCAGTTTTAAATGGTTTACAAATGCTTAAAAGTTCATTTCCGTAACTGCAGGATTAACTTTACATTAGTTTGAAACGTATTTTTATTAAAACGAATCCACTGATGTTTAAATTTACTCTTTTTAGCTAATCGTTTTGGTTATATCTGTTACTTATAGCTACAAACAAACGTAAGCCTGTCAATACATAAAAATTTTGAAGCTTTTAGTGTTTAGTAGACTTATTTTAAAGTAAACTTTTACTACTAACAATTGCAAAAATAAACTTGTTCTAAATTAAAGTTAAACCCAACTGATTGCCATAGCATTTATACTTGTAATCGGATGTGTTCCAATAAAATATACTGGCATGCAATTCGATAAAGTTCTTTCGTTGTCTTTGTTTACATTATTTTTGATTTTTTTTGCAAATACTGCCTAAAATATTGTAAATGAAATGTGACTGCAATAACATATTCTGGCGATGGTTAGAATAACTACTACTACTCCATGAATTATTGGGAAATTTGGTGAGCTAACTACTTATTTTAACATTATAATTGCATAAAAGTAAAATAAATTACTTTGAATTGAGTGAGATTTTTTCCGAGCTCAAAACATTTTCTGAGTTTTATAAAAACTGCTAGATGCAAAATTCATATTGATAGCTATACCGCAAGAAAAATCTTTTATCTGTCAACCAAAGAATCCCGTTTTTAACCATACATACTTATTAAAGGAGCAAGAGTAGATTATATAATAGTTTGCATTGGTCTGTGTTGCATGGAAAATGTTTTGAATTTGGTACATTTACACTTGTCGCAGTATATCGTGACGGTGGAACATAATTTATTCATGACTATACCATGCAACATACTTTGAAGTAAATGTGCGCTTGCCCTTAGAAATATTCATTTATTGTGCTTGTCGCATTGCTCGGTGCCCTACTTACAAATGCATTTAAATCAATACTTATTTTACTGCTTGTCACGCCACTACCTGTTCTCAAATTTTATTTTAAATATCATTTACATTATTTTACACAGTTTTATGCTAATCTTTTCAATATTATCAACTTTTTGTCGGACAAGAGGATACATAGACATTGCGGTTCATGTAAAAAATTGTTTTTTAACAAAAGAATCGCCATTATAATTTATGTTCATTTTGTACCTAATGTTAGCTTCTTGTTTCTATATTTACAATATTTTTTATCATGTAAAGGCGTGAAAATGGCTTGTCGTAAATTACCCCTGCTAATGAAACAACTAAAATCAATGAAAAGTTCCATGTGTAAAATGTTTTTTCTATAAAAAGTTAATATAAATAATGAATGTATTTCACTCATCAGTTCCCCAGTACAAAGTTCAATATATTTACAAGCTTTTATTTGTAGGTAGCCATTGGTGTCTATAGTTGTAGCAAATTAAATTTATTTCCATTAAAACTCTATTTTTGTATTCTCGATGTCAACATTGTTTTAATGCAGTTTGTTTAAAAGTTATGTTTTATAACCACAAAAGTTCTTATCCGTCGTACAATAATACAAATTTAGAAAAAAAAATTATTCACCGTATTTCCGCACTTGCTGTATTGTCTAATCATATACAATATCTTGATAATGATTCATGGTAAAGGTTAATACAAACGTAACGTGAAGTGCATTCACCCGCAACCAAACATCAATCTTGGATTTTTACATAATTTATTCAGAAGCATTCACGTTCCTTGATGTTGAATTTGCCAAAATAAAACAGCAAAAGCTTGAATGCTGTATTCTGTCATTAAACTGGGTCACCTGTAAGATAATAATAGCTGTTTATTATCTTTAAAAACCTATACAAAAATAGTTTGTTGATCTCTGAATGGCTCACATCGTGCAAATCTACTTTGTTTCTGTATTTCCGTCATATGAATATATTTTATCCTTTTTGGAAATTGGAAAAACGTCTTGCTTCTTTTGACCTGTTTTGTCATTATCGTACAAAATACATGGTTTTGTTTTTATATTGTAGCTTGTTTTCCTTACTTGAAATCTTTTTCAATAAAACATGCACAAAACGTAAACCAATAAACACGAACTCAACTTTTAATTTTAGTATTCATACTAATAAGTACACTTATGACAGGCGATTGCTTTTAGCCTTACAGACATCAGTAATTAGGCGAATATGAAAAGTATCTAAAACAAGATCATTTCCCAAATTTAGTTTTATAAAATGGTTATTATTACTTTCATTTATAGTAAAGCATTGTCTCACAAAGTTATTATGACTAATAATTTATTCTGATTTGATACGTACGTGCATCCTCTGCCAAAAATTACACGAAGCAAAATGAAAAGTATGTTATTGAATTTTATCTTTTAATTCATATTTTATGAAAGTGAATAGCTTCGAAAATTTTAAAATGCGTCTGTCTCACATTACCCCTTTACTGCTTTCTCCTAACGAAATGGACACTAAAAGTCAGTATAAACGTGCTATTTCACAATAGCTTAGTAAATGATCAACTACGCAATATTTTTTGGTGTCATATTCATTTTCCAAAATTTGCATTAGATCTTCTTGTAGATCTTTACTCAACCTTCGTGGCATTTTCAGTTAAACATATTTTTATGTACTGATTAAATATTAATATTTTTCACGTTGCTGACAGTTGTAATTATTACACGCATAGTGAAAGCAAATAGCCTTGTATTCATTGTAGAGCTTTTAATAATTGCAAAACATTTTCTTGCTCAGCCGTTATTAGCAAAATTATTTTGTAATGCTACAACAAACAGTTTTTCACAATTAGCATATGTGTGTTTAATTTAACATCAATTTGAAAATTTAAAACAATATGCTGCAATTATAATCAACAGTAAATTGAAATCCTAAAAAATTTGTGGGTTCGATTTGAACAATTCAAACAGCATTTACTTGCACGCTTCAAATTCTTTGAAATCCTCACGACATAAATTGAATTTATTTAAATTAAAATAAAATTTTACAAAGTCATTTACATTTTCATTGGAAATGACATTTTACAAAAAAGGGTTTAAATGAGAGTGTATAATAAAAACTTTATTGGGTGAAAATTCATTGGTCTCAAATTGACCCAATTTGTTTTTTGTTTTAAATAAAACAAACATTATCATATATTTTGTCTACGAAAGAGTTTGCTTTCGCCAATATTGTAGTAATATTTGCCTTCTGCCTTTTCTCTAGCCTGTCATGTATTCAACTCACGTGTGCCACCCTGCTCTTTAACTTCATTTGCAATTACATATTCACAAAAGTTAAAAGTACTGGTTTTCCTTAAAAATTGAATAAAAAGTTTATTCACACAGCTTACAGTAACTAATAGTTTTGTATGTTATATTATGTAACAACTAGAATAAATGCTTTTTGTTGGGGACTAAATTATTTTTGAATCCTTCGTTTACTGAAATTTGTATTACAAGATATTAAAACTAAGCAACAAATTCATAGAAAGATTATTTTGTGTATTAGGGCGCAGTTCATAAAATGGCGTAAATAAATTGCTATTTTAAGCTGTCACTCAGAAATTCAGTACAATATCAATATGAAAACATTTTATTTCAGAATTGTCATTCCAAAGACCAAATCATAAATCGTTTGTTGATTTTGGAATAAATAAATTCCCGAAAAATCTACTTTATTTTTTAAAGTTCCGCTTAACAAAAATAGTGAAAAAATAAATAAAGCCATTTAATTCACAAACCAGAAATACTTAGTTAGTTTGCATACATCTATAAATTTTGTTACATAAGACTTATTTTTATTTTAACCTCCATTATGTCTATGTCGCATAAATAAAATACAAATAATTATGTATACTAATTTATTTGCTTTATAGCTAGATTCCCAGCATTCCAGCAAAAACGAAAAGATTTCCAAATTAGATGAAAAGTTAAATATTAAATTTTATATCTAATTCCGAATGTCATGATCTGTGAGTGTAATTCTAAATTGGAAACCTCTAAAACATGACAAATCTCAGGAGGACTGGTTTTTTATGTTTAGCTGATGCTTTTCCTAGTATTTATATTTTTTAGCAGGATTTGTTCTTATAGCTAGAATAAATTAAATTGTAGGAAACAAAAGAAACAAATCATGTCAGCATAATTGTTACAGAATTTAGTCAGCACTTTAGTTGCTGAATACACATCTTTCTTTGAATTAAAAAACAAGCGACTCAGAACGCCATTTTTCCCTAAAGCATTTCATTTTTCTCCTGCAAAAAAAGGCATTTAGTCATTAGTTTGGTTAAAATGTCAAATTACCCCAATAATGATGTTGCTTTTCTGAAATGACGCGTGCCGCCCTTTTCTTCACCTTCACCTTCAACTCCTCTTGCCATTATATATTCACAAATGTAAAAAAACAAGATGGTTTTTCCTTATGGATTGAATTAAATATTAATATGCCTCTGCGCTGGTACTTACAACGAAAATAAATTTTATTTTTATAATGCAGAAAAAAAATTTCGGCTCATTTTTAAACTGTAATTTTTTTGCAAGCTGTGTCATAAAAAAATAATCCATACAGCATTATGAAAGCTGTTTGTCAGCATCAAATTTGAGACCGGGAAAATAATTTTTAAGGTTTATGACGAAGAAAAATGATGTTTTGACTTTGCTGTTACTACAAAAATGAACATTTAAAATCATGCAAAAGATATTTTTATATATATAGTTGGTACACGTGTATGTTATGCAAACTATCAGTTGTTGTTTTTATTTGTGTTGCAAAATTGTAATTTTGTGCAATTTGATCAATGTAATGTGTTGTGGTTTTAAATTAAATTGTCCAGTCGAAAACTAGAGTATTTTCCTATATCCAGATTGCTTAAATGAAATGTAGAATTTAAAATAAATAATTTTAAGCCACAAAAAGTTTTTTGCTGTCATAAAATAAAAAAATAACAAAAAATATTCTTTTTATTCCAACAATTATTGCATTGTATACCGATGTGCAATATTTTGATAATGATAACATGTCATGGCAATTCGTAACGAGAACTTCAATCACCCAAAAACAAGCGTCTATCTTGAAATTGGTATTTTTATTCAGAGGCATTTTTGGTCAAATTTCAACAACAACGGGACTTCTACATCCTACCATAAAACCAGGTCACAGGAAGATAATTTTAGTTTTTGTTGTTTAAATATGACGCATATTGCAAAAGTACAGATTTTTGTATGCACTGAACAGATTGAAAATTCATGAAAATATTTTTGTTTTCTGCTGATACAAGCCAAAACCACAAAGTTGTGTGGAAAACAATGTAAACTCCAACAATTCATATATCAAATCCAAAAGTTCTATTGTTTGGGCGTAAACAAGTACTTTATGCATATTCAGATTCAGATTACATGCAGACAAAGGACCGGTTGGGTAACCTATGAACTATTGAATAATCAAAACAATTTTTCCGCTGTATTCAGCTTGTCATTCTTTCACCAACTTGGTCATGTAATGTACCTGCAGCCCTGCACGTGCTACCCTTTTCCTCACCTTCATGTCATTTTAAATTAATTATTAATGCGAAGAAAAAACATATTTTTCCTCATATTCAAATTAAATATTCATATTGCTTCGCAATGCCTGACAATTGCAAGTATAGAAAAACTATTCGAAATACGTATTTTTGTATGTACTTTAAAAGTAAGTCTTGAAAATATCTATTACAAACTGATGTTATATTTTCTTCCCGTATTTCTTCACGTGTGTCATGCTATGAAACAACGCGTGCCGCCCTATTCTTCACCTTCACCTTTGTATTCAATTAATTGTTCGCAAATGCAAAAGACAAGGTAGATTTTCCTTATGGATTGAATTAAATATTTTTATAAGTTCAGACTAACTGGCATGCTTGATCATGACATGAACAAAAAAAATACGTAATTTTTATGTAAAGCAAACATATGTTTTAGAATTTTGTATGAACTGTCTTTTATTTCAAGCAATAATAAGACACTGCAATAGCTACTGTAGAATAAAACAAAATCGTATTTTTCATAAATACAATACAAAAAGCATTATTATAAGTTGTTATTTTGAAGTAAAAAACTAATTTATGCGTTGT
>JAQFYG010002844.1:0-13704 GCA_034694325.1 Entomobrya corticalis
AAGAGATAATAGCGGCAACAACGTTACATATATATGGCGATTATTAGTTTGTAAATATCGAAATTCAATTATCAAAGCTAAAGGTTGTTATCAGCACCCCATGATCAGTCCCATTTCAGGTTCTTTGATATAATTTGCATTATGGTCATTTTACTCAATTATGAAATAAAAATCATTTAATTTGCACACATATTGACCAAAACTAGTTGAAATGTCTTATAAACGAGGCAAAGTTAAAAGAGATGTAAGTCATAATATCGTTCAAGCAATATATTAATTATTATGAACATTGACAATGATGCTAAATTTCTGATATTATGCTGCTGACCGGTACGCAACAACAAGCCATACCTATTATTTTTTCAAGTAAACAATAGAAGAAACTGATAATGAAATGTCGAGAGAGCAAAGATATAATATGACTTCACCTTTAGGTTTGCGTGATTAAGGAAATCTACTCGATATGGCAAGACAATACAATAGCACATGAAATTAGTGGTTTAATGCTGAAATTGTAAACGTTCCTTTCTAGTGCAATTTTACTTGCAATATCAAATGTACACACTATTTCCATTGTTGTGTTTTTCATTTTACCTGTTTACAACATAAATCGTGATGTAAAAAGGCAACGAAATATCAATAAAAACAATGCATAATATGTCATTTTATTTAATGTAGAAACCATTTATCACTGCAACAAGAGCATCTATGATTTCTCATCTCCAGAAAAGGGTGAATCAAAACAGGAGATAATCTGATAGCTTTTGTGTATAATCAATTAAATTTTTAATAATCTTGTTTTCGAAGCACTTGTTCAACTGATGAGAAATTAATAAGCAGTATTTTAAATTACTGATGCTCCTCACCTGTCTAAATAAAAAAAATATCATATAATTAATTGGTAATAATGCACTGTAATTGTATGCAAAGAGATCCTGCCATGCCCCTAAATAATAAGCACGTTACACAGTAAATTAATAAAATACCAAATTGCATTGCTGGGATTCTAACAGAGTTGAAAAGGATCATAAATACTTTATTCGCCTGAATATAGGCCATAGACCAATTTCGAATAATTAAAACAATATAGTGCAGCAATTGCATCAGCAAAATATTTGGACCGACTATGTCGTCTTGTTACATACAATCAACAACATTTACTTTGGCATATTTTGTGTCTAGGTGTCACTCGCATGAGCACCACAAGACTATTAAACAGCATAATAGGAAAAACCTGTCTTTTAATAATAAATGCCATCATAAAAAGTGCAAGCAATGCAGTGGTAGACACTAATAATCTTTTATTCTTTTGTATGGGAATGCAGTTGATAATCAATATAACATGATTGGAATTATCGGACAAAAGGTATTAGTATTAATAAATACGTGATGTTGTAGCACAATAAAAGACACATTAAATTATAACCATGCTCATCAAAAGTTCAATATTTGAAAAAGATACGACTCTTCTTGTATACAATTTGTTCTGTTTGTCGCATAGCTCGGGAAGAAAAATGATTTGGCAGCGAGCCCATCGCAAATAAAATTATTTCTTCCCTCTATCTAGTGGTTTGACATCTATTACGTAGTATGTCTATAATGCATAATATATTAAATTACAACGTTTTTAGGGTAACATTCCCAATCTATCTCTTAAATCATCTTTACGGTTGATTCATTATTGCAGCAAACATCCCCTCTTTTTCATATTTGTCCAAAACTGGTCACTACGCTTTTTATTAACATTTTATCATTTATTCAGCCAAAGAGTCCTGAACGAAATCACATATTAACCACAAAACTCTTCCGCCGCAAGAACAGCAAAAGTTGTCGTGTAACTCCTTTCGTTTTCAAATTTATTTTTACACAGTGTCCACAACATCAAAACAAAAGCATTATACAAGTTATAAAGATAACTTGCACCAGTGAACTAGTTAAAATGCATTAAATAAATATAAACCAGTTCACAAAAAGAATCGACAGACGGATGGATTAGATTAGTTTATTGACATCAAGACTGCAAAAAAACTCATTAGTATTCAATGTATTTGTAGTACAAAAAAAGGAAATGAAAAACTTTGTCGTTATCTCCCGCTGTTGCCCTACAGCTACGTCAAATATGTTTTAGTACATCTTTAAGATGCAAATTCAGCTTTTCAACAATACAAATAAAAAGCTATATTTATTTTAACCCTGTCTTGTACAAAGTCTGTTGTGAAAAGAAGTCAAATGGGGAAGTCTGTTCCTATATCTAGTTCTTTTAATGAACGAGGTATTTCAAATCGACATTTGACATTATGCTTGTTATGATGTAATATTCGACATTACTCGTTTCTGGGAATATCAAATTGTCAGAAAATATCGAATTAAATAATTTCATAAGTAGCGATGTTGCATTGTATGCAAATAATATGATTATCATCATCACAAAAACTAAAAGCATGCTGATCAAATTCGTAGCTTCATTTCAGAATCAATCAAGACAACCCAACCTACCAACCAACCAAAAATGCAATACTGCAAGAAGTATTCCATAATATCATCATAAAACAAGCTAGTTTTACTACTTTTCACGATAACATAACAATAAAAAACTAGATTGAAAAGTCACAAGTCACCAAACCGATCGCGATCTTCTCAATAATTGGAAATATAAAATTGAATAAAAAGTAGACCAAAAGAACTTTTTATTGAATCTAAGAAATATCCCTGCTCTACTCTGTGAAAGGGTGCTGCACGTGGTTGTTGCAGTTTATTGCAGTCTTCAAAGTACCCTTTTACTGTCTAAAATTGTCATTTGGGTGCATTGAACGATTCAAAATTTCTAATGAAGAAAACATTATGCGCCCCAAAAGTTAAATATGAAGTTGCGAGCTGTCAACTAAGAATGTCATCGTGAACTGTACCTTTACCAAAAAAGTACGAAAGGAAACACTTCTAAAATTTAGGAACACAACAGATTTCGATGTTACTCACGTGTAGATTGAATACTTTATAGTATTAAGCTTGCACTGTAGTAGTGATGATGAAAATTTCATTTTTAAATTTATGATCCGGTATGTCACGTAAATCCTAATTAACGAAGCAAACGCAACGGCTGCGAGGAAAAACGAAGCTTAACCGTGTTAACGTTTATTCGTTTATATTGCAACAGAGTTTTAAAAGGATTATTTTGCATCATTGACTTGATGACATATACCATAATAAATATGTATCTCATTGTACACAGCTCATAAAATCATTGCGGATGTCTTCCTGACTGGGATCAGGGAATAGCCGCGGAGGTATTCTCCAAATTCTATCAAATAATATAAATGCTCAATGTATTACTTAATTTAAAAAATTAAAATGCCCGACAGGACATGTGTCAAAATAAATAAGTCAGCAATTTGTATTGGTGCCTGACATTATTTTAGGCACAAAGGGAAAGGCTTAACTCCAAAAGTGTCATTATCACTGCTGTCACGCACGCAAACACCTGATTTACAATACCAAGCACTAAAAGGTGCGCGGCGCCAACAAACAGCGCCTGAAGAAAATGCACTCTTATTTGCCTTAAGCCCACACATTCCTTTTGAATTTGAATTGTGCAAGCTATATAATTTTTTAAGCCAATTGTAGAAATTAAGCCATAAAAACAGTGCAATACGAAATATGCTTTAAAATTTGGGGAACGCAATTGCTCATTATGTAAGCTGACCTCTTCTTTTGGTGTGTTTAAAAAATAATTGACTTACACTCATTAAAATGACTTTTGAACTTTACTGATAACTGGTCAGTGACTCTATAAAAAATTGAAAACAAAACTTTTGTCAAGTTCTACTGAATCTTTACCCTTTTGATTTTGATTTATTTTACGTTCACATTCTAGTTTAATTTCAGATGTTTTGGGAAATGCTATGTAATTTTTTTGTTATTTCATACTTTTTTCCTCGTTCTGTTACAAATAGGATAATTGGTCGTTGTTTTTGTTTAAATGGGTAAATAATGGTAGTAAAGACACACATGTTTAAAACATTGGGTAACAAATAAAACGTGTATAGTCAATAAATAGTAATTTTTTTGATGATAATCCATTGTGCAATTTGTGTGATTTTTTTTGTTTTATCCAGCTTTATTTCATATGCGACAAAACACAAAACTACCATGTTACCATAAAGCTCTACTCTAAATGATCAAGCAGTCATAATTGTCCCATCATTGATGCATATAATGCCATCAATTTACCCAATTCGTGTGAGTTTTATGATGACCCCACCCACCTTCCCAAGGGGATGGATGCATCATCGTCGTATTTATAGGAAATACTACAGACAAAGGTAATCATCCCCAATGATAATTTGATTCTTGCGATTGCAATCATCACGATGCTCTTTCCGTTGAAGTGGCTAGCTCCAATACATAGGTGGTAATGCGTAGTAAACTTGTGCGTAAGATAATTTTACTACTGTGAACTGTCCTAACGTTCCTTTGCTACATTTAACTAACTTTTTACTACTGATCGTGAATGATGCGAGGAGCGGCTTTATTTTTTGATCTTGTATATGTATATATTTCATTTCATTGTTATTCTAGTAACCTTTTGCCTCATTTGTTTTGCGCTTGAGTACTATATTCCTTTTCCTACTATTATACATGAACGATAGCAAATGGCACCAGTTCACTACAAAATTGTCGTAAAAGGTGGTCGTGAAGATTGTTGACGTTATGTAAGTACACTAGTCAAACTAGACTAGATATAATATCGAGCATTGAGCATTATATAACTATACTTTGTTGTTTTCTTGGCTTTTGTAATGTACCTATTGAATTAGACTCATATTCGGAGTAACGTGATCCCTGCATTCACCTTATTGGTTCACCTAATTACTTGTGATTTTGATATGACTTTTAACGTTAGAATAGTATAGTATAATGGCACAAGATTGTCTTCAGCAACATTATCCTCATATGCAACAAAAGTGCAGTAGCATATTTTTCTCGTTAATTAAAAATGATAATAATGCTCTTAAAGCGTTCCTCAGATTCCAATGCTTTGGGCAGAGGGTTCACAAGCGTTATGGGAGGATGAAATATGAAATTACCTATTACTCACTCAATCTAGAACTTTTCTTGGCACGAGTTTGTCATCACGTAATAAGCGATATCTGTTGGAATTTGTATTAGTACCTTACTTGCTAAAACGATGGGGGATGACCCTTTCGATTTAAAAAATAAAAACTGTATAATATTGTTTTGCATTACAAACATTGTAGTTTATTTCGTGTGTACTTGTGAGCGTACCGAAACGAGAGCGTATATAAACTAAAATTACGCGGCGACTATGACACATTTCATGATTACAGTTTGAACCAATTACGTCAAAAAAGTTGACCTGTTCAGAAACGTGTTTGTTGTGAAAAAAGTTTTTGGGATACAAAATGAAGGCTGTTTTGGTAAGTGGTTTATAGTGAATTTTGAACCGTGGAAATTATTTAGTCAAGTGTGCATTGCTCCTATATTTGTGAAATGAAAATAAAAATCGGTGATTTTCGTTAGGTTGTTGTTGCGTCGTTGATGGCACTGTCATATGCAGAGCCGCCGCCACCATCTTACTCGGCCCCTTTACTAGGGTTATCCTTAGGTAGTGCAAGTCTTTCCTCTAGCTATGGATCCCCACCTCAAGATTCGTATGGTGCACCTCCACCATCTCAATCTTCATACGGTGCTCCAGCACCTGCACCAGCACCTGAATATGGATCCCCTCCACCTGCTGAATATGGTGCTCCAGCTCCTGGACCTACCGTCCACCGCCATGTTTACATTCATTCAGCTCCAGAGGAAGTAAGGGAGAGTCTTTATTAACCAAATATATTGCATAAAACTTGATTACAGCTACAATTTTGATTTAACATATTCTTGCGTATTTGTCCAGGTTTCCTATCCAGAGAACAAGGTCATCAGAGTTGGAGGTCAACCTGAAAAGCATGTCAATATTATCTTCGTTCGAGCTCCATCGCAGTCTAGTCAACAAAATACTGAAGTCATCTTACCCGAGCAACCTCAACAAAAAACACTCGTATATGTACTTGTGAAGAAGAATGAGAATAAAAACAATATAAGGGTCGTAGGTCAAGCCCCCACAAAGCCACCAAAGCCTGAGGCAAGTCAAAAAAGCCAAAATCAAATCAAAAGTTAAATATAAATGCAATAGTCGATTTTACATTTCTTTACTTCCTTTGAACAGGTCTATTTCATCCGCTACAAAGGTAATGAAGGCGGTTATGGAAGCCCGGCACCGGCGCCTGCTTATGGACCTGCACCACCACCTTCTTCTGGTGGATACAACTAAGCACACGGGAAGTGGAAATAATGTAATTGGTATTATGTGTATTATAATAATTGTTTCAGTTTATTGATTTAAAGTTAAGTTCTTGTTGTCTGTTTTAAATCGCTCTATTGTCATTAGTTCTATATCTCCAAAAGAAGGGCAGTTGTTGCGCCATATAAGCTTCGGATCTTGTACTTGCGACAAAGCAATATATTATACTCTTTGTCTTTTATTTTCAAATATGTTTATTGTCAGAAATTTTGGCAACAATCAGTCATTGTCTTGTGCCGTAATTAATTAACTGATAAGTCATAAGTTTCAGGGTTTTACTTCAAATTGTGATGATTATTTTTGTATATTTTTATGCTGGCCAGTTTCATGTCCAATTCATTTCTCAATGTGGATAGAAAATACGATAAAGATTTTTAAAATAAACCAAAGTCAAAAGTACGACATTTAATAATGTGAATACAGACAGATTACAGGTGTTATGACGGGTTTTTATTTGGCTTGATTGTGTCCGATAAAAACTGCCAACTCGTTGGTATTTTGCACGTGCTTGTTCAAATTGTCATGAATAATGACTTGATGCTTGTCAAATGATGTAAATAACAATTTTTCATGACTTGGTGCAAATGTAATTTTAGCAAAACATGGGATCAATCAAGATTGGCAAATCAGATAATCATAAAGTTTGTGCACCAAAGGATTTGGCAAGTGCGTCATTCTGTCACCCAACATATCTCAAACTACCGCAATACTTTCTGTTATATGCTATTTTTAATTTAATTCCATGGACCGCTATACACGCCTTATAAATATTTTGTTTCATTTTGATCTAGGTTCACCATAAATAATATGCTATGCAAAAATTAACACCTATAAATCAGCTAATCAGTCTTACTATTAGTGCAGTTGTTTATCTGGGCATAAACTAATACCCGTGAAATGTTATGATAACAAATTTTAAAATAAAATGTTATGCCCCCAAAATCCAAATATTATAAAAGATGGAAATCGACTCGGAAAAGTCGTCACTTGAATTCACTTTTTGTCCTTCCACAAAAGTATTTTCATCTACAGAGCTAAGCATCCACAATGATGATGGAACCCAAAATCACTCTACTTGTGCAAGTTGTATTTGCAACGGCGTTCTTAGTTGCATTGTCTACCGCATCCATATTAAGTAAGAAAAATTACGGGTAAATTGTGTACATTGTTTACTTTCTTGAGATTAATTGAATTGAATTTAATATAACAAATTTTTATTGCTATTTTAGGACAAACTTTTGATGCAAATGACTCGTGTTCAGGACGATGCAATCAAACTGGAACTATTCCAGATGCTCCCTGCCAGTGCAACGCGGCATGTTTACGATACAATGATTGCTGTGAGAATTTATAATTTTAAAAAATGATTTGAAAACCCTAAATGTTGCAACCAAAGGAATATCATTAAAATTAATATTCATTATTATAGGTGCGGATTACTTTTCGCTATGCTTGGGGCAAACTGGATCGTGTGTTGGCCGATGTGATCAAGTAAAATTTCTAATCTCTCAAGAAATCTGACATTCGTAATATTCGTATTTATTAAAATGAACTATTTACTTAGGATGGAACTGTTCCTGGAACATGCCAGTGCAATAAACCATGTGTAGATTATGGTGATTGCTGTCCAGACTATATTGACGTCTGCGGCCCTCCTCCAGGTGTGTATAAGCTACTGCAAATTAGTGCAAATGTATATTATTATATAAAACCAAACAGCATTGCAAATTATATATACTTTGAATTACAGACGCTATTTCTGATAAGGAATTGGAGGATTTTGCAGAGCTTTTGATCAGTTTAGATACGGCAAATAACGCAACTGAGTTTATTCGAGTAGATATTCAAGGAAAAACTTCGAGTGATTCCAATCAGGATACCGCTCCAAATCCGTTAGTAAAAATATTTAGACAACTTTTGTCTTACAGTTGCCAAACCTAAATACAATGTGTAATAATTTTGTAATGTTTTTGCAATTTTAGTCTCATGACAGTATCAACAGCAGCGTTCTCACGAGAAACAATTGAAAAATTAATGGCACTTCACGACAATTATAATCCTGACACAACAGCCAGAGAATCATATACACCACAAGAAGAGGAAGAGATCAACAGCTTCATTGACGCTGTTTTTAATACAACAATTATGCAAACCGCTCAAGAATTCCTCAGATCCAAAGAATTGCCAAACGGTCGGGACAGCTTTTATGAACTGTGGTTTGAACTTTATTCACGAGGAAATGGAGTTATTTCATCAAGTGGTTTTGAGCACGTCTTTGTTGGTGAGTTACATCCAAATGAGGTATCCGGATTCCACAACTGGGAACATTTTTTTGCCGAAGAAGTCGGTAACAGACTCAATTACATGGGCTACATGGATTTTGTTGATCTCGGATCGGTACTTGAAACTCTAAACGATTTCATTTTAAAATTCTTAAAACTGTTTTCATTTGAAATAATTATGAATTTTAGAAAGGATCTATAATTGAGCATACTTTTTCATGGCGAGGAGAAAGAAAACCTATATCGTCAATGTTTATTGGGACAAGTCCGGAATTCGAGCTTGCTATTTATACTGTATGCTTTCATGCAAGGCCTGATTCCAAATGTCCCATCAGCTTGAATCAAAGCAAAATCAAAATTCAGACGTACACCATTGGAAGCAATGATCAGCATGTGGCAACTGCCTATCCCGATCTATCTGATAATGAAAAGAAATCACAAATAAGCGTGATTTAAACCTGCACTCAGTATTGCACCTACCCCATAGCTTTATAATATCGACAATTGATACATTATCTTTTTAACTAGCTCATAAAAATATGAAACATTCAATATAAACCGAATCATCACGTTCATACCATTTTGCATTTCTACATATATTTTTTCATATTTGGTTTTTATTTGTCTAATTGATTATGTGGATGCTAAATATTGGTCTCATTTTTCCACTAAATTCTTTTGTGCAACCTATTATCACACCACAATCAACACCTTATTTTGCGCAAAAGGACTAAAATTAGCGCGTTGTATTGTTATTTTGTAAGAAGTGTGAATCGGCCGATTGTTTCTGTGCGTCATGTCATATTAGCATTGTCTACACAGAAAGGTTGTTTTCCCAATTTTAAAGAACTTGTACATTTGCTTTAATACATAATGTGATGCTTGAGGACTTACTACTACTGCCACAATTTTATTTTGTGTTTATGTATTGGTGAGCAAAATATGGCAATGCAAATACCGTTGAAAATATTGGGGAATAGTCAAATGGAATGAATGATCATAATCACTTGACTCGAAGCGAAATGAAATGTAGGGCAATTTGGAATTTTCTCTGTGTCCATCGTCAACAGAAAGAAAGATTTGTCAAAGAAAAATATAAATGCGTGAATGAGTGTATATTATTGCACAATCAAACTTGAATGCAATTCACTTTGAAAACGATCAAATGAAATGGCAAATATATATGAAAACTGCACAGAAAATTACATACCAACTTGATTTACGACAAAGTACAACATCATCATTATTCATCGAAATACGCTGTCCCTATAAAATTGACTACACACTGGTCTGATATGACAGTTTTATATAACAGACACCTAGATAGAGCTGCATGACATAGAATATAATATAGAACATAATATTTATATGATACCTTGTAAATTGCACTATGTATTTTATTTTATGCGATATATTGAATCTGCAATAATTTAGTTATCAAGTAAGATCTGACAGTTGAACAAAGAAAGACTTCACACACACATTTGGTTCGTTATGCATTTTAGCCCTAAATATTTGCAAGTAACAACAACAACAACGGTGGTAGCCGTAAACAGGATTGCTACTTCAAGTCAAGGCATAATGGATTTTTTTTGAAGAAGTGCATGAATAAATAGATGCTCGTGGTTGAGCACAAACACAAAACGACATTCGTTTTAATGTAAAGAAGCATAAATGGAATTTTCCTAATGAAAGGAAAAACTTTGTTAAACGGTGAATCTACTTAATTTGGTCAACTAGATTTGGTATTAGACATAATGACAATCGAAACAATGATGGTTTGATAAGCCACAGACTCGCACTTTGAAAATGTTGGGATGTTTGGTAAACAAAAGTTGTTTAAAACTGCAACTTGTTGTCCGAGAAGGATATGGTGTGCGCTCAAAATGACAGACGATGGACAGGCGGACAAAAGGATGAAACGATGCAACAAGCAAGGCTGGTCGGTAATGCTGATTTTTAAATAAATTTTGTTTGCTTGACACATCTCTTCAACTTTTGCCTTTGGTTTGCTAATCTGAATTTGAAGACGTGCCTTATTGAATCGTGAGTAGTGAATGCAAAATGTGTACCTGTTCACATAACCTACAAAAACGGAATTTCAAAGAGTTTGTTATTTAATGCTTTAAATTTTCAAAGCAACGCTTTAAAGAGGCCGAGTTTTGATGTTAAATACTTTGTAGAGATGATAATGATTACGATAATTACGTGTAAATGTCTTTATAGCGTAATGTATTGTGTCTTATGTTCACAGTCAATTTTCTAATCCGCCCTGAAACCCTATTCCTATTAATTCCTCTTTTCTATCGTATTTCTTAAGCACAATGAAATAATGTTCAAAATTATCAACCTCGTATGAACGTATTATGATGGAAATTTTTGCGGAAGCAGTCGAGAAAGTGGTTCTAGTTTGCACTTGCAAAAAAATGTCATATAATACATCGTTGAAATATTGCAGGCATATAGTACCCATTTAAATCTGATGTAGGTGGATATATTAAGTAATATGCGAGCTGTAAAAGTGTAATCAACATAAAACTTGATATTGGTGATGAATATTTAGTAAACATTTTAAACATTTTCATTGTGTATTTCCTTTTCCTTATATTTTAAATAAACGAGAAATATGATGAAGAAGATGCACAAAAATAATATAGTTTTGCAGGGTTATTAAACCATGAAACAGTTTATTATTTAGTTATGCGCAAGTATATACACGCTTTTTCTTTAGGTACAATGAAATATTACAGTGCGGCGTGTGTTTAGTATTTCAGTATTTGTGTGCATATAATATTATTATTATTAGGCATTATTTGTACATATATATTTTTGACAAAACTTAATTTCTTTTTGAATACCGAGCAGGGGAAATAAATCATGATGAAGGAATAAAAAGCACGCTCATGTTTCATTTTGTATTGTTTAAGGAAATGCATATTGTATCGTGCTGTTAAAGATGGATGGTGTGTTGATAAAGGCTTATATAATAATATATTAGGTTTTAAATTAGTATTAAGCGCGTATGCTGGTTGTATGCATGTGTTTTAAATGGGGTGAATGCTGAAAAAGACGGTAAACAGTAATGATGATGAGTTGAGTAGTACGGATGCCTCTATTTAAGCTGCCGAGATTTTAAGTCTGAATGAAACACTTGAATCAAATAATATCCTGCTGAGGTGTGCAATACATCAATTATATCATAAAATTAGACAAAATACTAATATTTTCAAGTGATTCTTCTATTAAAGTACATTTAATACGGTTCTTAAACATACAACGCACTTAACATGTTTAGTTAAAGTTGATGGTTATTGGCTTATCTATTGTTCGAAGGACATGATCGTCACATTAGTACTATAATATGATATGATGAATAGACAAAAATGCCCACTTTATGCCGTTCATTAAGAATGTTGTAATAGATGAGGTGAATGTGTACTGATGTCAACATTAGGGATTTGAAGGATGCTCCATATACAATACATTTGAAATCTGTGTGCCAGTAAGTAATAATGAGAAAATATACTTTTTGCAATTCTTTACGCGTCACTGTAACACGCAGTGTGCAAGTTTGCAATAGTAAATACTAGATCAATTATTAGATGAGCCTAGTTTAGAGATTAAAAGTAGTTGATCATATTTATCACGTGTAACATTGCACAATTTTCCATGTCAAGATGATGGATGGAGGAGGATGGAGAACGACTTATAAATGTCATAAACTAAAGTATTCTTACCCATCATGAGCAAATATTGGCAAATAGGCAGAGTTATCTTGAATATTTACATTCATACTATATTCAAATCTTTTATAATATATAAACTATTTTGAACCTGGACTTTGAAGAAGACAAAGTTCAAGCTAAAATTAATGTATTCATGAAGAATTTTTATTGTCAATTATACAGCATTATTTTAGATTTAGGATATCTCCCAAAGGTACAAAGGCACAAAATAAAACAAATAAACAAATCAGTAATATTTATATATAATCAATCATCACAAGATGCCATAACTTGTTGTGCTGTATGAGTACCTATACTTGGTATCCAAAGAAAGATTATCCATTGACTTTTTTCATTGATTTTTAGTATGATGAATTGACATAATTTTGAAATAAGCCCTTATTGATGGTTGTTAACTAACAAGCTGGCGTTAATTTTCTATGCGGGCAGAATGCATTCATCCAAAAAGGGTTGAGTTGTGAAACATTGAATTCACAGCAACGACAAAAATTAGTATAACTTGCCATTCCAGTGTAATCCCAATATTTATTCTGTCACAAGTACCAGATTACATGATTTTAAAAGAAAGTAATCACATGTGAGAAAATGTTTCGGAGAATTGAATATTAGTTAGCTTCTATTGCAATGAATTGGATCAAGGTCCAAGTACAAATACTGGTTACTGGTGCTACTGGTTGGATTAACCCTACGGGTCTAACCTTGCCTACCTCCCGCCTTACCCACTACCTTACCTACCTCATACCTACTTGAAACCTTACCTACCTCATATCTACTTGACACCTTACCTATTTACCTTGTACTTTACCTACCATGGCCGTATAAACTCAAATACGTGGTTGGTGCAAATTAGTACTTACTATTAATTTGTTTAGTTTATTTCAGGTTAGGTTAGGTTAGGTAAAGCCCGACCTACGAAGCTTTTTTTACCTAACCTAACCTAGCCTGAAATAGATGTATAGACAACCTTATATCACTTCAAACTCAAATTTTAAGTCGAGTCAGCATTTAGAACTTAACGGCCATGGTAGGTACGGCGCAAGGTAGGTAAGGTAGCAGGTAAGGTGGGAAGTAGGCAAGGTTAGACCCGTAGGGTTAATCCAACCGTGCTACTATATAATATGAAGTCTTCCATTTACGTAATACGTGCTAGTTTTGTGTGTAGGTACGTAAACATCTTTATAATATGATCATCCTAGCATAAAATAAGCATCAATTTTTGGAATTCTTGAAATAATCAAAAAATTTACACCAATACTTTTTTGAATTATCAACAAACTAGAAACTATTATCTTGTCATTCAACTTTTAGACTCTGA
>JAQFYG010002845.1:0-13703 GCA_034694325.1 Entomobrya corticalis
ATCCTACCTCATCTGCCCACTATTATTTTGATCTGCAAAAATTGCTAGCAGCTTAAAACTTTCAATAACATATAACAAAACCATCATTTTTTCACCGCTCATTTCACTGCACTAGAAATAGATAATCTACGGACGATCTATCAACCATAATAAAGCCTTTGATTATTTTAGAGATTAAAAAAAATCTACAAAATTTCATGCGTGACTAGTAACAAAAGAACGAGCGTATTGTTTATACGATGATATTTAAAACATCAGTTTTCTGCAATGAAAAGTGTTCAAAAAAAGCCATTGGATAATTGCAAAGATGATTTTAAAAGTAAGTTTCAATAAAGATATTAAAATACGTGTTTATGTAAATGCGTGTATCGTATTTGATTTATGAATTTTATGATTATTCATCTTTAAAGTTTGGTTTACAACTTACAACTTAATTTCTCATCATCATCATCATCATTAGAAAGCAAAAAAATGGAGCTTATCTCATCTCATCCCATTTTTTATGAAGCTCAATCAAATCATAATAATTATCCATTCCTCCCTAACAATCGAGAATCAAAATCATATTGTAATACATTTTTTAAAGTCATGATTTAAACTTACCCTTTTGATAAACATTTCAGAGCTGCTGTTATTATTGTTGTTACTCCCATCATTTCCACTAGCATCCTCGCCACTGCCAGCGTTGTTGTTACCATTACTGACATTGGTCAACCTTGATGTATAATTCCAAAGTTTGACGAAGGATGAGGTTAACTCCTGATCATAACTACCATTTTTATTGTTCACATAAAAATACACAGACAACAGATTTTCTGTAGTCTCTCCCTCTCCTCCTTTATTGCTCGCTGTTGATGATGAAGATGAGGTTAAATTCTCCTTAATATCCCCACTAATATTGGCGTTTTTGGTGGTTGCAGCTGCTGTACCCATTTTTGTACTTCGAGGAGCTCGCAAAAGCGTAGACGATGATTTGTTTTGATGGGCGGATTCTTCTTCTGCTGCTGCAGATTTATTGCCATTTAAAAGCTCACCATTGCTGCCTTTGTTTAGATCTGATGATTCACTGGAGTGCTGTGTACCATTTATTGCTGATAATGACGTATCTCCTGTATTTATATCTTTTCCAGAATCTGGCTTTTTCGTTTCTTCGCCATCCCTGGGGGGAGGTGGAGAAGTTAATGGAAATGTGCCTTTTGGTGTGGTGGTGGTAGTAATGGAAGATACCTTTCCAGTAGGATTGCCAGGACTAGGTGGTTTTACCGTTACTGTTGTTGAGGTAGATGCGTCCGCTTCTGAATCTCCAGGCTTGATTGGACCACAGCCAGGTTCAGTGTATAAAACTATTTGTTCTGGATCCACTTTTGTTTTCCTGTAATAATTATTGTACAATTCTTTTTTAGAGTTTATGCATTAGTTATTTATAAAAACAGTAAAGATCATATCGACAAGCATACTTCATTGCAATTTTTTAGCTTAGTGACTGGCTACACCAAATCAGTTAAGAGTTAGAAGAGAAGAATTATAAACTCTATTTTATCTTTATATTATAATGATTTAAATGACCTTGTAAGCAATAATGAAGAGCATTCTTTATAGTTAAGCTTGATGGATTGTTTAAAAAACTGAAAGTGCTAAAAAAATAAGAAAGCATAATAATTTGTACAAAGCTCTTAATTAAACTCATGGTTATTCATTGAATTTCATTAGAATCTCTCATTACTTATGAGCATTTTTTATCTTCGTGTGAATGTTAATGTTCGTTCCAGCTAAACAAAAGCAACAATGATGCGCTTCGTTGTTCATACAGTAAACAGCATGCACAGGCACACATATATGACCATACAAGACTAAATGAAGCAAAAACATTTACTGAATAAAGATAGTTCATTATCAGTTTTAAAACTGCGTATCTCGAATCAGCAACAGTCTGTTAACAAAAGATTTTCATGCATGGTACGAACATTCTTGATGAGCAGGAATGCAGGAATTTCATCTTTTATGAATATTTACAAATGGACTGTACATTTCCATCAATCATTCATCAATGACGAGACCATTACAATAATGGTTTAAAGTTTAACATTAATGTCAAACCACCTAACGCCAAATTTTCGGACTAACAATAATATATAGTTCCTATGATTTATGACAACAAAGCAATCAATGAGCCGAAAGCGGAACCGTAAAATTAGCAAAATGTACATACATCAAAAGTTTTCGAATGATGACGGACAGTGACTTTCAAAATTTAATGTTGCATGCAAGAAAACAAATTGGCAGTTTAGGTATTAGTCGTTTTTGGCTTACATCATTGACTAAAAAATAAAAGAATTCCTGTCTATGTCTGTTACGCTACTCATGTCACTGATGAATGCTTGACCATTACTTAGCATATAAGGACAATTTGTACAGATTTGTGATTGTGCAAATACTAACAAAATGAAAACACCAAATCAAGTATACAGCACACTAAAAAACCTAGACCTAGACAATAACAAGTCGCGAGGATGACCATAGATAGTGGATGATTAGTCGAAAATTCTAAATTAGTTACACAGTAATTTCGTCTGCAATTTCCCCTTCTACTTATTGTTTGCCATGTAATTGCAGTTGACCACGATCACATCGTGTAATTTTCCTTATACTACAAAATTCGTCAAACATCAACAATTAAGCAATTTAGATCCTCTTCGATTTTACAGACCATTTCAAACTCAAAGTTAATAAATGACATATTAAACTAGGAAAAAATGCAATTATTTTTATTGGTCGTTAACAGATAATAAACTATAAGCATTAACATTTTGGAAGACAGCACTCAAAATTTCGATATTAAATGACTACGATGTATGCGATTCCAAAATCATTTATTCTGAAAGAACATTCCGACAAAAAACCATTTAATTCCTACACACTTGTGAACTTTCTAAAAAATAGGTCGTATGTGTAAGCTACAACACCATTTCATCTTCATTCTTACAAAATAGTTTGAATACACGACACGCATACCTAAAAGTAAATCGTCAATCTCAAAAATATTATACAATCCATAAAAACTGTCGTAAAACGTTACTTTTTATATGTTTTGCTTAATTTGTTGAAAATTTAAAGTAAGATGACTCTCGATAATTGCTGGTGTGAATGCAAAATATATTGCAGTGAATTGTAAGCCTGCCAATGACTAAGAATAACAATAAAATTAAAACTGTGTCTAGGCAGGTGTAGGACAAATTCCCCACTATTATGTAAACTAGTACGAGCACAGGTTAGGGTCTAGGGTTAATTTTATAAGCTAGGCCAAGGGATAGATTATACACAAAAGAAATAGGTATGTTTGAATATGCCGATTTCAATATGTCTTTATATTTTTCCCAAGAGAACAAAAATAAGACGACATTGACTAGTATTCTTTGCAGTTTAAATATTTTTATCTGCATTCCGTACATATTTCACTTCATTAAGATGCAAAATGTTTTATGACATGTGCGGTCATACATGAATACGTGTGTGCTATAGTGTCTACAGTTCGTCTTTGCTTATTTTTAAAAAATCCAATTTAGTATAGCACTACATCGTATTTATAGCAGTTCAATGAGGCGCTTAACATTTCCTGGTGTAGGTATTTTTTTCTATTTCTCTTTGTTTGTTGACGATGATACTGCGATTATGCGTTTTTATATATGACAAGTATTTATCATGATGATGAGATCCTCTATTCTGGTAGCAGTTTTTTGCATTATAAAAATAAGTCAATTATTCTAGTAGATAAGGATGCTCAACACGTTTTCATTATTATCATAAATAAATTATTACGAAATTATAAGCAACTTTTATTCGCTGTATTTCAGTAATTTACGCTTGACAATTGTGTTTTGTACTCATACTGTGTGTGTGGGTAAGTAATACCGTTGGATTGTTGAACGTTGAACGTGATATGCAACCAAAATGAAGTTGTTTTTCTAGACTATTTCTAAAACAACTTTTAAACTAACAGTTTACTACTGTACATTGTGATTTGTAATTGTCGCATATAAACCTCTGTTTAGAATTTAAACTAGAGAGTTTACTGAGTTGCTGTGATTGTGACATAATAACTGGTATTTAAAACTAAATGAGTGTCTCTGTTGAACATTTTTATTAGCAGCTTGATTGAAAGGTTGCGTTTTTTTTACATAACTCATTAAAAAAGGTTGTATGCATATAGAATCAAAATCGTTAATTGCAGTGGTGTGTGCAGCCAGACATCCACCAATACCGGGGATAACCATCTCACCTTGATCATTAATTTATAAATGCTTATATTTTTCAAATTGTCTTGGTCTAGCCTAAAATTAATGGGTGAAGAGCGCGAGAACTTGTGCACACATTTATTGTACCAATAGTCAAGTGCTGATTAAATGATGCAAAGCTGCAATAAAAGCCGATTAGGTATACAACCACTGTCTGCTTGCGTCTCACCACTCATCATCATCATATAGGTATTCAATAGTCATAATAAAAATAAAAATATACTGCACTTTGACTAGTTGCAGCTAATTATTATCTATGCATCATTAGAACAATCGTTAAGTTTTTACGTGTGTCAATGAGTCAATGCTAACTGCCTGAAGCGCTGTACTACTACGTGCAAATATTGCTCAAATAAAATATTAAGTTTTCTACTGTTTTATGATCTACGCTAACGTGCATGCACGTGCGATAAACTGCAACTGCCATCATTGCTTAATTCTCCATTAGATATGTCATTTTACATTGCAAACAATTTTTAATAAGCATGTATACATTCAAGTTAATTAAAAGCCGCACCCAGCAAAATTAAAATGATTCCATAAAACATCTTTGTTTTTTATATTTTATCAAAAAACAAAGATTCTTTAACAAAAAAAGCGATAAAAGCATTTTCATATTGTGTACATTATTAATTAGAATGACAAGAGTTTTTACAATCAAAATGTTTCAAGAATAAAAAGTACTTACTTTTCTTGACTCTCATAAACCGTGACAATCATCCTTTTGAAGTTTGACAGATGCGAGCAAAACACTGGCTGGGCCACATCCAAAACTATTTGCACCATTATGGGAACATGCACCGTACCAATGCCAAAAGACTCTCCGACTCCAAATGGCGTTTTAATTCCTGCTGATGATGATGTATTATCTTTACTTGGATTAGATTCCTTGCCTACATCACCACTCGAAGAGGACTTTGTTTCATTGTCTTCTTCACTTTTGTCCTTGCCAATGGTCGTTACAGTGTCTACACCAGATGGCTTAATTGTGGTGGTTGTATTGCCAGCATTTTGATTTTGTTGCTTCCTCTGCTCTTCTTCGCTAATTTCATTTTCCTCCAAACTTCCAGGAGCATGGCCAACGCTGTTGTTATTGTTAAGATTGTTGCTTGCCGTGCTTGTAGGCCTTCCTGTTGTTAAATACGCAAAAGGTGTGGTGGGACCATCTTCAGGTTTTGAGTTTGGTCCAGTTCCAAGTGGAGGATAAATGTCAATGTCAATAGTTGGTGTAGGAATAGCACTCTCTTGGTCTATTGTTATAGGTATTTGAGACGACGAAGATTTTGTGAGATTTCCCGAGTCAGTGTCCCAGAATGGGATTGGACTTGGCGTAAAGTACCTGCCATCAGACACCGTTGTACGTGCATCATCAGCATCTGCTGTAGCGTCGCTGCTTATTGTCGTTCCATTTGCATTTTTTGCTTCCGGACTATGACCATGTTCTACCTCTGGTGATGGACTCTGACTTTCCGGATGAGTTTGCTCATCTTCATCATCATGAAGATGGTCATCATGACTAGTCACATCTGGATGATAAGTGTGCATACTGTCGTGATCAGGGAAGGAGTATGAGTACATTGTTGACGTTGTAAACTCGTAAGAGCTAGAGGTAAAATGAGGGTGCTCAACCTGAGTAAAGTAAACACTTTTAATGTTCTTTGATGAGATGGTTGGCGTAGGTTGAATTTGATGTGGCATCACAGGTGTGTTTTGCACTTTTTGCTCATCATTCCCTTGTTTACCAACATGACTTTCTTGGTCTTGGTCATTGCCTTTGTTATGGGAATCGTCATCATCATCCAAAATAGTTGACTGTATTCCTATTTGATTTGTTGAATACCGACTTGTTCGAAGCTGAACATCTTCCACAGTATGACTACGAATTGCCGGGCCTTGACCAGTCTCAAATGATGACTGTGTGGTGGTAGGATTTACAAAAATAGATGAAGGAAGGGCAGGTGTAGGGAGCAAATTAGGATGAACACCCTTTTCAGCAGAAGCATTATCGCTGTTCTCAACATTTGCACCTGTTTCACCCTCCCCATTACCACTATCATCACGGCTATTAGTTTGCGATGATAGTGCAATCTCAGCAGTGGCGGTGGGTAATATGTGCGGAGTCGTTTTTACAACAGTATGCGTGACAGTAACAGTTACTGGACTCACACTAACAGTATCCGATTGGATATGCAAATTTCCGGCGGCATTGGCACTGTTACCGCCACCGATTCCTGACTCGACGCTTCGTGAACGAATCTCTGAATAATAATCACGATATCTGCTATCATAACTGTCACTTGCTGCATTTTTCCCAGGGCTTCTTCCCGTTTGCTCCTCATTATCATCACTTTCCTCTACCTGTTGCGGTGCTGAGCGGACGCCCATCGGAATCGGATACGGTGTCGGGTTTTCTAATGAGAAATATTCTGTAGTCGCTAGCAGTTCCCCGTCATCGTCATCAGCATTTGCATCTCGATGATCATCCCTGTTTCCGTAAGAATTGCGAGTGATACCAAACTCCTCCTTGTATACTCTTCTCGACGTAGTGAATGCATCTGGATGTTGGTTATATCCTTCATGGGCAATTGATGGTCTAATTACGTGTTGCTGCCTTTGCCTGTAATCCGTTACACCAGACGCCGCTTGAGCCATTAGACTATTTGTGTTGTTAATTTCTGCAAAATCTGTTGCTGAAGCGGATACAGAAGGTACTACAAATGTTGGGGCAGTCGGAGACACAACATCATAGTCTTCAGTGGGCCGGGTAACTGTGGACATTGATACCCTACGCGAGGTCAGTTTCACCCTTCTCACCTTATATGGTGGTGTGGGCAAAGCATTATTCCCAACCGGTTTGTTACTCTCTTCTTCTCCTCCTCCTCCAGCTCCAGAATTTGTAGCAGTTTCATCCACACTTCCACTTGCTGCCCCACCAGCTTGAGCAGAGTTCTCAGGAAGGTTGTTTACGTACACAGAGTCATCACGATCTCGAATTATGATTGGCTTGGGTCGCTTCACTTTCCCATAGCTTGATGATGAGGACGATGATGGAGAAGTTCCGAAGCCAAGAATGGCTCGACTAGACGAAAGTGGTGCTGAGGTATTGCTGCTGCTATTGCTACTACTGCTATTTTCAGCACTAGTTCCCCCGCTACCGGAAGTAGAGGCTGCTGAACTTTGTTGCTGGTTTGCTTCTCCCTCGTCGGCATTTTTATTGCTTGCGTTTGCATTTCTCCTGCTGCTACTGGTATCATCATCACCATTATTATCATGACTAGCATTTAAAAGACTGTTTGTCGACTCTGTTGTTGCAGACACCCCTGAAGTGGATGTTGACAGCAAAGCAATGTCCAATACACTGCTGGACTGAGCCGCAGTAGTAGACGTAGGAGTAGTTATCTCAACATTTTCCTCATCTCCTGATAATGAGCCACTGGAAACGGTTGATGTAAGTATTGAGTTTTCGTAGATAGAGGATAAGGACGACCCCGATGCTGATGATGTGTTATTACCTCTCCCGAATGGAATTTTCTTGCGTTTGATAATTCTATTGTGTAGATTATTGTTATGATTAGTGTTGCTATTATAACTATTTATCACAGATGAGGTGGGACGAGCACGGAGCAAATGCGGTGATTGATGCTGCTGCTGTTGAGGATGAAGATTTGCATTACTCCTTGATTGAAATGAACTAGCGCTTAATACAAAGCTATCATTGTTGTTGCTATTAAAATTATCACTACTTATATTGCTAGCAGTGCTACTATCATTATTTCTATTATTATTATTAACATTATTTTTCTCTTGATTTATAACTACCTCACTAGCGCTAATACTACTATCACTTGATGTTGCGCTATCTGCTACACTATCATTATTACTGAAACCATTGTTTGTTGAGGGTGGTTTTTCAGTTGTGGTTGTTGTAGTAGACGTAGTAGTAGTTGTAGTAATTGCATTTAATTCACTTTTAGCACTAAGGCCTCGAGTGCCTAATCGACTGTTCCCTTGTCTCGACCCACCACCACTTCTATTCAATTTATTAGCAAGTTGTGACGAAAACGAAAATGCTTGTGGGTTGGTGGTAGGTGCCGGGCGGAGGAGAGATGCGAAAGTGGTTGCACCTTCCGACTCATTCGTGTCCAATTCGCCATCTTCTTCAGGTGGGAATATTGTGTCACCACCAATCTCACCACCGCCACCACCACGGGCAGCATCACTGTCGCCTTCATTATTCCCATTGTTGTTGTCATTATCGGTATCATCCCCAGCCGAAAAATAGGTATCAGTATCATCACTGCTTTCATCTTTGCCTGAACTCAACGAGTCGGGTTGATCATTACCGAGAGAATTGTTGGTTGATGCTGAAGCTCTTTCTTCTTCATCATCTTCGGTAGAATCGTTTTTGCTGCTATTATCCCTGCCGGTTGTACTTGGCACAGGATTATCATCTTCGCTATTTTGCTCAGCGGTTGTTTCTGTTGATGATAATGATAGTGATTGTTCACCACCATCACCATCCTCATTTGATGTGATGTTTATGGGACTTAGCCTGGTCCCGTTTCTCTGTGGTTTCTCTTTTGAGTCTTCAACCTTCTCTGTTGAAGACGATGATGGCGATAAAGATGCTTTTGTTATGAATTTGGGTGAATCATCGTTTTGACTTGATGGCTCACCCACAGCAATACTACTATGGCGTTTTGTTAATGGAGATGATGATGATGAGCTAACAGATTGTGACGGGGATATATTATAATCCTGTGTTGTTGTTAACTCATCCGCTTGGTTTGATAGTTGATGAGGACCAAGCGTCGTTTCAGATATGTCAGGTTGCAAAAATGATGCAATGGTTGTCTGAACATTATCGCCTGATGTAGAATTTACACTTGGTGTCGCTGCTGTAGTGGTTGTTGTTGTCCCATTTAATTTTAGTGCGATGGTCAGCGAGCTGGGTGTAAAAAGTGGCCCAAGAAGTAGCGCCGTGAGTAGAGATTGGATAGTCACGGTGGCTATCCAAAGCATGGTTGCTGTAAGGCAAAAAAAAAGATGATAAATGAAATGAATACAAAGTGGAGTTTTATTTTATTTTCATCATTGTGTTTACAAAAACAATTATTTTCACAGGAGGAGAGGAGGAGATGTCATTTTTAAATATTTGCAAGAACAATTTTATTTTCTTTAAATTGCGTGGCATAGTTTTGCAAGGTTTGGTTCGTCGAATTCTAGCGGTTTTTGATTTAAAAAATGATAGGAACGTTTGTTTTATTTATTTATTTTTACCAACCTAACTTTGCCAGCTAAATAAAAAGAATAGCAGATTATCCGAACTCTCCGTTGGACATTTGTGTGTGCATGTGTCACATTCCTAAATTCCGAGAATCAAGGTCATATTTCCCACTTATAAGAATATATTATCTTAGCTTGGAGGAGGCTTGTTCTTACATGAATGTGTGAAATCTAAAATTTAATTGTTACAAGCATTTAATATGGCATTGCCCATAGCCATATATGCTCGCTCATATTTTTGTGTTTCCTGAAGAAAAATAATCAGCCCGTCCCAATTGAACACGTAAAAGCAAGAGAATTTTATGGGCTGTACTGTTTTTAAAATTCTTACATTTTCTAAAGACACATTTACTTTAGTAAAAGTTAAGTAGTTGACCCAATCATGTGGGTTATTTATCCATTAATGTCCCTACTGTTACGTTGATGAGGATTAAGAGATGTTCCGAATGACCAAAGGGAAATGACATGGCTCAACTTTTTAAAGAAACACTGACAAGATGATACGTGTGCACATTGACAGATTTGTGTAAAATGCAGCCACTAATAATTTCACATCATTGACACAAATTATACTCATTCCGGGCATATTAACCATTCTAATCATGTGAATGTGTCTATTCACATGAATTAAATAATCTTTAAAAGTATGAGTGACAAGTAACGCATTTTAATGCTTGCCATAAAGGCGTCGCCACTAAAAACAGCAATTCTTCCTGTCGTTCATTGTGCAATCTCATTTTGCTTGAAAGAGAGCTCTTTACCAGTAAATTCTTTAGTATACTTTTACTTTGTCATCGACTTTAAATGGTTCGAAATTACAGAAAAGTCTGCACAGTGTACATGTATATCAACCTATACATAATATTTTGCATAAAAACCTTTAAATATGTGTACTACAGTAATAATATGAAACGAAAATTGTGTGCACAATTAATTACTTCTGGTGACAAAGATACAAAGATAAGACACAATTTTTATCTGTCAATCGACAAGTCAAAGTCAGTATTTTTAATTTCAGATTTTTATTTTTCGTAGCTGCTTTGCCACAACACGTTAGCGCCAAATGCTATGTAGATTGATTTTGTCAACCTGTGCATTAGTGCAAAAACTGTCAATATAACGTTTCTTCCTGACTTTCTATTGAGTGAGTTGCGTTGTCAGTATTCAGTATCCTACTTTCCACGAAGGCGTTACTCATTCATACGTAAACCCTATTATCATGTTTAGTTGTCACACATATAAATTATCATAATATTTGCATCAAAATTAACTTCTGTCAACACGACTTTTTGTGGGTCACGTAACGTCATCTCATCATCATACAACACCTCAACACCCAAGCAGCCAACCACGTGCTCAATTGCATTCATCAATGCATAACTTGCATCATGATTTGCGCTTTAAATTTTTGTTCTAGTATATTATTGAAACCTGCGAGAAGTACTTTTTATAGAAGGGGTAAATTAAAAGAAGTAATATGTGTAATTGACATCCATTCATCTTTAACACAGTCTATATAGTATCCCCAGTTTGCTATAACAGCACGTGCACAGAATGTAAAACAGATTTCCCTAAAGGCACTATAACAAAAAGCTAATCTTCAATTGCATTTCCTTGTCAAAAGGAAGAAAATGTAATAAAAACTTACTATCAACAAAAATCATTTTAGTATGCTTTTTGACTTCGCCCAAACCCATGTAACTTATATCTATCTGTCACCTAGATTCAACTGGAACTCTAGAAAGTTATGGCCTAAAAAACCACGGAATTTCCCTTTCCTCCTGTTCCATAAAAGCCTCACATTAAATATTTATTTAATTCTGTAAACATGTGAGCTGAATTTTGAATATAAACAAATCTGACTTTTTGAATTCAACATGAATTCGTGCTTAATGCATTTAAAATCTACTATAAGCATTCGTTTGACCTAGTAAAATACAGTTAAAATGATCATCATGCATTTGTCATAAAAATTCCAAATTAAATATTATTCTGAATGATGCAACAAAACGTGCACGTCTATAAAAATTTTAATTATTATATGGGTACTCTTTACTTCCCAGTGCAGAGTGCAACAAATCATTAAAAATTTAATCTTTGAATTACACCATCGAGCTTGTCTTCCTTGCATCTAAACTATATTTATTACGTAGTCCCTTCACTAATCACATTATATGCATTGGCTTTTAGCAAATAAATTCCATTTCACTTTCATTTCAATTCGTTATTCAATCCTCATTCACATAACAAATTCGAGATTGCCGCATAATATTACATTTCAAATACAAAAAAGTCACGTCTTTTTGTCTCTCCCCTGATATTATTATCATTAATCTACACTCTACAATTTAATGTAAGAAAAATGTATACATTTTCAAAAATCAGACGCATATTTTTTCCCCAACTTAACAATTGAATTAAATATATAACCGTGCAATGCACCTCTCCCTACTAGACAATTCAATGCTGACGACGATAATCATGAATGAAATGAATGAATGGCTTACGTGAAACTAGCTGCTTTCTCATTTTGATTAAGATTCTTATCAGGTGACGAACGACTCTCCAAATTGTAATTTAGTAATGATGATGATACAGTTGGTCGTTGTCGTCGTGTTATCTTGGTCCTAAGAAGAAGGGCTAGAAGGCATCTTTCTTCATTTTTCTTCTCAGTCCTCACGTGTTCTTACACTTTTTCTATGTAAAGATATGGTTGATATTGTTCTGGTGTGCTTTTTTGTTCAAGCTCTTTGTTTTCTCCTTGAAAATTTTTGTGACTATGATTCACCCCTTTTCTACTAACAAGACTTTACTACCAAGTTTGTGAACTGACAAGCAATTTGTTTCTGTCATTTCGGCAAGGAATTTTTCATACAGAAATTAAATAATATTGAATGAATATACATAAATATATTAAATTGCACACTATATATCAACCTTATCACGTCACTCACTACAAGAATAACACAAGAAAAAGGATTTTATTTTTTGTTTTGTCTGCTAATAAAATAGTTCAATATCTTGTTGTTTTCCTTATTCACAGTACATTTTTTATCGATGACGAACAACAAAGAGCCATACATGTGTTCATTGTTCCTCCAAAATCTATTTTATATTTACAAATTGATTTTTTGCACAGTTTTAGTACATTCTTTTTTCGTAGGTTATCTTTACTCACGAGAGACAAAACACACAATAAAACTTTTACATTCACTCAGCCATTCTCCTCACATTGTTTTGGCTGTGTTGTAACTAACATTATATTAAAGAGTACTGATGAATAGTTCATCGTTTTTAAAGTGAATAACAAAGAGACCGAATTCCTCTCAAGTGAACTCCATGCTTGCAATGTTCATTAAAAGTAAAGCATTGATTATTACTGAAAAATAATCAAGCCAACGACAAAGACAACGCTTTGATCATTTTCATGGAGCAAATAATAGTACAAACATTGTAATGATTGCGTAACAAAAGCTGGGGAAAACTGCTGAGTCGTCTTATATTATTCAATCACTACTTTGCTAAAACAAAGGATAATGTTTAGTTTTTATTCACCACTCACTCAATTTTGTTGATTATGAAGCAATAATAATATACTTCATTAATTTATGTAGAGAGAAAAACTGTTTCATTTCATTTTACTTTTAGTCACTGAAGAACCATCGCCACCATCCACACCGCACGACGAACGTCGTACATAATCTCTTTCTAAAATCCCCTATTTCATCGTTAACGGCTCATTTAATTCCACGAAACAATAGAAAATGAAGAAGAAAATCTTCCTTGTTTTTCATGAGCGTAGTCAACCAGTGCATCTCACAGAATCAGATCTATAGAGAAGTAAAATCATCATCCTCGTCAATGCACATAACTGCATCTGAATTCTGCATCATCCTTCTAGCTTTGATATTTCTGTTGACTGATAACAAGTCAGTTACTTTTGTGTGGATAATAATATGTTTATGTTAATGACAGGCCGAATGATGATGAGTTCGCAGTAGATGAGCGTCAGTTTGTAATGAGACGAATGATGTTGCTGGTTTTCTGGTCTGGTGTCGTCTGTGCCTCTGTCTTTCGTTGTTTCTCTATTTCATTTATCCCAGTGCAATCTGAAAGAAAATAGAA
>JAQFYG010002846.1:0-13698 GCA_034694325.1 Entomobrya corticalis
AAAACCAAGTATTGTGTGCATATCAGCTAGTCCTGACATCCGTAATTACGTCCGGTATTTTTCAGTTCATATATTAACTTCACATGCGTCTGCATGCTTTTCCGCTTTAAAAAACTACTCAAACTTTCTACACATAATAGACCCGCTTCTAGAAAAACTGGAAAACCCGCATAAAATTTTCTTTCTTTCATGTCAGCAGTAAAGTAAAACCTGTTTTTAAAACAATTGTTGCCCTTTCAAAAGTAATTTTCACTGGTTGCATAATCGATTATTTTCCTGCTAATCTTTTTGACATTTTGTAGAGAGAAAATGGAAAAGCAAAGTTGTCGCTGTTCCAGACGACTACTACTGCTACATTATTTCACTGGTTTGTAAGCACGTCTTTCATCCTCATAATATCAATGTTTTGCACGATATCCATAGCGTCAAACAAGAAAAGCTACTTGTTCTATTAAACTGAACTACAGTATTACTGGAGAACAACATACGAACAACAAGTAGTTGTACAAATAAACGTTGTACGAACCTCCACTTTCCGTTGCCACTATGAACTTTTGGCTGTTCATATACCGAAAATGTTTAGAGAAAGCAAAGCGCAGAGATGTTTTGAGAGAGAATGTTATTCCATGTTCATGTAAAACTTGCTATTTGCATATTATACACACAAATGCACAAACAAACATTACTTTCCCATCGTCATTCAATCACTGGGAAATTACATATTTTACAAACAAAACTGAAATCAACCAACCACTACCAAAACTGCTGCATATATTATAAATCTCGGCTGGGAGAGTGTGTGCATGCATGTGTGTATTCAAGAGAAGAAGAAAAACAACCACCACTTTTGAAATTTGAATTGCAAACTAGTTATATAACTTTAACTTGATCCAAACAATATCGTATAGTTTATGCTGAAGAGTGTTTGGTTAAATGTATGAAAAACTGTTGCATGTACAAATAGTGCAGTTAGAAGTTGTTTTGTAAAACAACAAGCAAAGTCTGTCTACACTGCTGTTATTTTATGTTTTAGGACAGAAAGTTGCATGCTGCTAATAATAACATAACAAAACACTGACATTCCTGTTCTCTGATATTGTATGCGTGTAAAGTAATTAGGTCAACTATAGGTATTTTATAGAGAGTGCTTTTCAAAACATGCAATTATTATGGAGAGTGGAGTGTGTAGGATTTCATTATGAAGCTGGTGGTGATGGTGTAAAAGGGTAGAATTATGATTTTATAGCAATTGTCGAAAAGATGCCTTTAGGCACTTTTGATAGTATATCATTCATATTTACAGTTATGGTTTAAGCGAAAGGCTTTAAAAGCAAATTTATAAAATTCGATAATGTCTGTCTGTCTACAGTGTAAAAGTCCCTGTATTTTTATCTTTGGCCGTCATTTCATGTGTTTTTATTTTCGTCAACTTTTCCGACAATCCAATGCCATTCGGACAACTTTCCGAAAACCCATTTTTCATGACATGCTGTTTAGAATACTGCTCACTTTTCAAGAAAATCTGATTTTATTAGTTTGATATACTTATTATTTTGTACATGTAGACACGGGTGTATAACTTTTAATATTAGGCTGTATTTTAAAAAGTTTTTTATGCAAAGCAAAAAAATGAGTTTCTCAGCAATTTTCTGGCCATTTGACGGCTTTTTGTGCATGTTAACCAAAATCATTATTATTATCAATGGCAGTTTTTCTTTTCTCCCAAGTGGTAAAAAAGGCTCACAAGTGGTAATACGACAAGTAGTAAAAATACCCATATTATTCTTCTCTCCTCCCTTTTTTCTCCACATTCCATTCATTTTTTAAAAATCATACGTAAAGGATTCAGGTAATAGTCGCATTTTTATGGACGTCTGTGTGCATGTGGACGTCAAACCCATATAGATCTACAACAAATATACTCGTTTTCTGTTTATATTTGCCAATAATAATAGGATATAAAACAGCTTTTTACAAATGCATATCAAAGTATTATATGCCTCCAAGTAAAGTTTTTGAAACTAAAGGGATCGTACAAGATAAACGGAAAAAATGCCATGTCTCTGCTACTGAATTATAATCGTGGCAAGAGCATAGAACACTTTTTTTCTATCTCTTCTTTTTCTTCTTCAAGATATTTTTATATATGTGATCGTCTCCTCCACATCCACCTCCATCCTCCTCATCCTCCCTCTATCACATAATACATTCATGTGATCACGTACCATAAAGGGACTTTGGAAAGTTGGGATCCACATCATGTTCCGACATAAATCAAGTTGAGTCTCGTTTGGTAAAAAGCCCATCTCCTGTTCCTTTTCTGGCATTCCACATCAGTTTAACCAAAACCAAGCTAACACCTCTCTATCTTCATTCAAGTGGCTGACATGTATAAAAAAGTCCTTGAACCTAATGGATTGAACTACTTACTCTGTTGTACATATACACTGCTCACATATTATATCTTACCTTACCACCTATATAAAAAATAGGTAGAATAATATATAAGGTGAACTGAACATTCAAACATTTTTACTATGTTTTAGCAGTGGTTACGGTCGTGGTGGTGGCAAAGTAGTGAAAGCATTTTGTGTATTTTTGGGTTTGAATATGGCTTTATGTCTATAAGTGCGAATAAGAGAAGAGGAAAAAGGTAAGAAAAAGTTTTCCTCTCTTTCGATCTTCATGTATTTTCCATGTTTTCTCTCTTTTTTATCCACATACATTATTCCATATACAAATATATAAAAAACCTCGAATATTTTTTTGTCTGCCATTCGTTTTAAAAAGATATTTGAGGAAGAGAAGTAGTAGAAGAAAGAGAAATACTTGGCTAGGAATCAATTTCATGGTGAAAGTTGGTTTACGTACCCGATAAAAGGAAGATGTAAATTGAAGTTGGTTAGCTTTTTCCATGTAGGTATAGGAATGCATTAGTATATCTTGTTGTGTGGCTTTTATACCATTTTTGTGTATAAAACTTAAGTTGGAAACCGATACGATGAGAACGGCAGCAACAAGACAGTTTTGATTACTTGCGTTCTCTCTGTTGCGTTGTCGTCTTCCTCTTGAAAAACACTGTTGAGCATTTTTCTTTAAAAATGACAAAAAATCATATAGATATGTTCAGGTGTAAGTTGATATATACCTACATGCTATTTTTCAGAAACATTTTAGTTTTGGAAAAACAGATCTCTAAACTTGGTTGACTTTTGCGTTTTAAAAGTCAAGACAAAATACATTATCAGTTATATCGTTTCAACACATTGATATTAATTTATAACTTGTTCAACAGTATCCGACATCCAGGAAATAGATAAATAGGCTATATATAAATATTGTATGTTTGGACTGGATTTTTTAGGCCTAGAATTTTTTTGTACTTTCAGAGATGGATAACACATAAGTACTAAGAGCTATCACTGTCGCAGATTTTAATTATGTACGTGGGATGGGAAAACAAAATAAGTAGCATGTCAACTCAAAGGTCAGGCATCATGCAAGATTAAAAAAGGTTTGCTTCTCCATAAATATAGGATTTTCTGAGAGAGAGAGAAAAAAAAGAAGAGTAAAGTAATAACGAGGCAAGATCAACTCGGTATTATCATGTTATATCAACGTCACAAGACAAGTAAAATTTTTCATTGTATCTGACAAACAAGCTCACATTTTCCTGACAGACTAGGAGAACATGCACACAAGAAGATAGAGAGCAAAACAAAAATTCCAGGCCAGTACAGTCAGTGTACTATAAATATAACCTCATCCTCATCTTCTTCTCTCTCCCTCATCTTGAGTGAGTGAATGAGTAAGTGGCTGGCTGATGCCTTGTGATGTTATTATTGTTGTCTCGCTGAATCCATCTCCACCATTTTTACTTTTTTCCCTACTACGTCGTGTGTCACTCAAGATTTTCATTTAGCTTTGGTGGTTGGTAGAGTAGTAGCGGTGTTGTGCACTGTACTGTGCACCCAGGCCAGGACTTTTCTTCATAACAGCTACCTCTACTAGTCTAGAAGGATACAAGATGAAAATAAACTTTTTCCCTTCAAATGGTGATAATAATTCGGGTTAGGTTTTTTGTGCATGTTCAAGCTCGACGACGATGACATCAGCAGTAAAGTCAACATTTTTTTGGGCATTGGCATCAGCTTGAAGTTTGTATATTTTTTTCGTCTTACAATATCTTGTCTTCTCCTTTGACTTTTGGAGGATGAGATTCAAGTGTTTCGGCTAAAGAGAGAAAATGAACATTGCTCTATATGTTTTCGGGACACTTTCTCTTCTGGGATAGTCATAGTGTCAAGTCAAAAAGCTGTGGTGGGAGGGAGTGGGAGGAGGTGATAGCTGAGTATGCTGAAAGAATATTGGAAATATTGGAATTGAAAGAGACCGGTAGTAAGTGACAGGGAATATCGATACAAAGAAAATGAAGTAAAAGAAGAAGAAAAACGTAATGTCAAGGAATGATATATAATGTCCAATCATACAAAAAGTCTTAAATTGGAGCTTGGGATTGGGATTATGTATGTCTCCGAAATATATATGCATGAAATATATTTACAAACCATGATATTAATGTAATGTATACATGTACTTATCATATTACATCTCTGGTACTTTTGAAATACTACACAAAAAAGAGAAAAAAGTTGAGTGAAAGTAAAGAAGGTAATAGAACACATATAGTGTTTTTTTGTTCTTCAGCAATTTATCTCCTTATGTTTCTTCTTATATTTCATCATCTGATCATCACAAAACCAGTACACAGTAGAATATAGCAAATCCGCAAAAAAACACAAGCCAGTTGTAGTTGAAGGCAATCTAAGCAGATTTTTTCGTTCTCTCTTTCTCCCTCTTATTTTTCTTCTTTGAAAATGACTTGAAAGAATAAAAAAGCCAAAAGTCCAATATCAATAACACTAGTACTGGCAAAAATAAGTGGCCTTCTTAGAGCAAAGAGCAATATATAAAGTTTTAGTGTCAGTTGTAGTTTTGTAGAGTGCTATATAAAACCACATGGTTCTTCTTTCTCTTCGGCTATAAGTGGTAATAATAATTTGATATGTATTTTCACATTTCTCTTTCTCTGGTCAACTATTTCCTTGTTTCACTCTCTGTATATCTTACAAAAATACACATATCAAAAAAACATATTATGCACTTACAGCAATTTCGAATCTATATAAAAAAGTTGTGCTGTCGGTCAATCAGATTATAAAGTGTATTTATATAGTCGTCATAAAAATCTATGTGATCCAGTATATTGTGCCGTTTTTTGTGTCGGTTGGTGGTCTCTACTCCATGAGAGTTTGGTTTTGCTCCTGGTTTAAGACTTTTCAGCATTTTCGTCTATTAGAGAAATGACGTGTTGTGTCTGTGATGTGGTATATATGAAGGTATAAAAACTTAGGGACAGAGATCTTTTGCACTTAAGAAGGATGAAAGGAATGTGTGTAGCTTTTTGCGGATGTGTGTATGTATACCTTTCTCCATGTGAAAAAAATGTACAGGACTTATATTGATGATGATGATTATGTAGGTATATCATATACATATATCAAAGGAAAATTGTAGTATATGAAATATATACTAAAAACGTGTTTCAGTATTGCTATTGGGAAGCGATACACGATTTATAAACTTGATCCACGAGATTTACGACGGTCATGTCCAATATTGCTTTGTGATGAATGTCTCGTCTTGCGATGTTGACTGCCTCTTTGCTCTCCACCTCAATTTCCTTCTTTTCTACCATCTAATGTAATGTAATGTGTATTGCAAACTCATAACTAACAAAACATTTTTTCTCGTCTTCATGATATGCGGTAGAATATATGGGGAAACAAGAAAAATGTTTCTGTAAAGCTACTTTTTGAGTATCATTCTCTCTTTGTGTGTGTCTGTCTATTCAGGTCTTGCTTGATATGTAGTAATAAAAGATCTATTTTCTTTCTTTCTTTATTTTCACTTGTACACGATAGGCTTAGATTTTATGTGTTTGGGTAATTCAGGGACAGAATATGTGGAAAAAATAGAAGGTACGTGGCCATAAAGTAAAAAACTATGACTGCGAGTGGTAGGAGGTGGATGGAGGTGTGTAGCGTGTGCTGAGTGCTGTGTGCAATGTACATTTTTTACACAAAAAACGATATTTGAGTTACCCACTCAGCTAAAAAACGTAAAAAAGCGAAGGAGTGCAGTAAGCAAAAATGCCACTAAACTAAACTGTCGTATGTGTGTTCATTTTTTATTATGTTTTTCAAGATATTTTACGAGTGTGTTACAACACAAGTGTACATGTGTAAAATATTATATTCACTCAAGAAAAAAATCATGTTTAAAGGAGAAACTTGCATTTTCTTTAGAGTTTGAATAAATGCAAGAGCATGAGATTTTTCAAAATGGGAAGAAGGCTGATTCAATATTCGAAGTTTTAGCATTAAAAAAGTACAAAAATATGAATAAATGCTAAACTATATCAAAATATATTGTAACTGATATCCGACATATTTAGTAAATAAAGAATTTCCTGTTTTTACTGGACAATTTAATTCCTACTGCTAGTAAAGAATTATCAAAATATTGCATATTAAATCTTATTTAAGAAAAAAATACTAAAAGAGGAAATGAACTAAGAACAGGCAAACTAGTCGACCGCCATGCCCCACAAAAATAAAACAATATAGACACTGAATTCATGTAAAAAATTTAATATATATTGCATACACATTTTCATTTATTTAAAAGTACATTGTTATAAAATATATTGTTCCATATTTCACCTCTGAAAATCAGAAAATTATATATAACAGCCTCATCAAAATAACAGGAAAAGGATTCCATACACAAGACTACAAACCAACTATGTCTCTTGATACATTGCACAAGCTTAATAAACAGGCACGCACCACTTCGTTTAGTTTTTTTTCACAATCTTCGTTTCTTATTCCGTGAGAATTTGAAAGGATCAAGATGAAAAATTTGTCTTTTTCAGCTAAATCTTATTTGAATTGCGTGACATTTTTATACAAAATGACACAGTCAGACAGAAAGCTCTTTATATTTATATTCCTAATATAAAATCTTATGCAATATACCTATAAATTTTGTACTATAAAATAAAGTTTAACTAAGCTAAACCGTACAACAAACGAAAATTCAAGCGAAGATAGGAAAAACGCAACGTTTCTTTCTTAAAGCCTGCTAGAGAGATTTGACAGAGAAACTGCTTCACTATTAACTCTACCATGCATACAAAAAACTATACTGACTAAAAAACTGAACAGCTTCTCTTTCCCTGTGAAAAAAATATTCTCCAGGAATGAATGCTTAGTTAAGAGTAACAAAAGATGAAGAAGGCAAGGAAGAGGAAGAGAAAAAGAGAAATGCTTTAATAAGGGTTGTAAACGTTTCAGAATAACTCCTCAAATCACGTACAACTCGCCTCCTACTTTCACTAAGAGAATGCGTCATTTTCTCTTATTCCATCATCCATTTCTTTCTTTTTTTCTCTCTCCTTTTCCTCCTCTCTGTGAATTTTGTACGTTTCCTTTTTTCCCTTTCATCTTATTTATTTCACCACCAACACTGCATTCTTACCAAAGAGGAATTTTTTTCTTCTTAGAGAGCTCTGGATAGAGAGGATATACGTGAGATTGTAAAAATATGTGACAAAAAAGTAAAAGAAATGTTGAGCTGATGCATGAAGAGAGGCAGGAAAAGGGAAAAAGAAAAGAAATTACGCAAAAGGAACCATAATTTATTTTATCTTGGATGCTGTTTCATTAGTTTCTGTTTGTTAGAGAGAGAAAAAATGGGAGCAGCTTTAATGATATGCGGAAAAAGTAGATAAGCTAGTTGGTTAAGTTGCTGTCTACTTTAACAGTGGAAAAGGGAGAATGTTTTTGATGATTTGTATTGGTGGATGTGAAAGAGCAAAGAATAAGGATTTGTAACTGAAACTTGTAATTTGTTCTGATCGTCACAATTGACTGAATCGATATAGTGTTCGATGATGCAGAAAAACACTATAAAGTATATTAAAAGTTAGAAAGCAAAAGGAGAAATACTCATTCATTGTATATTTTAAAATGTTGACAGTACATGTTTAAAATAATTTTGGACATGAGTTAAATATTTAGATGAAAATTATTCATGGTTGAAGTTTGAAAAACGGCAGTTGATTGTTTACTCAAATTACAAATACAAGACTCATATTTTCATTTGGTATTTTAATCATTTAAATGCCAAAAGCATCTCAGACCTACTTTCAATATACAATTGGTACAGAATAAAATGTAAATGAGATAACAAAATCAAAGATTCTTGTAGGCAAAAAATCAGGAAAGATATTTTATAAAATTTACGTTACCACACAAAATAATCGCATACATAGATATTATGCGTATTTTGGAATCTTATACAGAAAATATTCACAATTCTAGGTATATTCCATTTTCCTATCTGACAGTTGGTTTCAGAGCATGCGATAAACAGTTTTCTGATGATTGCGTGAACGACTACGTTTTATAAGGGATGATAAATCTTGACATTTGACCAAAGTAATAAAGACTGTTCTTATATTTTTTTTCTTTATAGATGGCTACCATCACCAAATGTACCTCCCATCGCAAGCAACGCAAGACTCTAGCCCGACTCTACATCAGAGCGAAAGGAGCAGTAGTAGTAACAGCAGCAGCAGCAACGGAATGGAGGTGAAAACAGAGATTACAAGCCATGACGGTGGGATCCCAATCTTCCGAATAAGGACCCCTGAGGAGACAGAGATTGCTCAGGATTTGTTAGAACTCTCACGGTCTCTTCCACCACGACCAAAAGCTATACCAGTGCCAGTAGTTGTTCAAGTCCCAGCAGCTTCCACCACACCTCCCACCACTTTCACTGTCACCACCGCGAATGCCACCAATGGGATTCCACTAATCACCCCACCGAGCACACCAAATCACAACAGTTGTAGTCAACTCATATACGGGTGCACTAACAACAATGGGCCAGGCTCCTGCAGCATTGGTGGTTCGTCCGGTGGCACGATTTCCCTCCAATATCAGGTCACAACGACGACAGGAAAAGTGGCCATTTCCCCTGATCCCAATGGTGATGGGGAAAACGGACAAACAAATTCATCTAGCAATACTACATCTGCAGCTTCCATTCTCCGGATAAATCCTAATCAAATCACCAGTACCAATAATAATGGTCATCATCATAGAACGTATACAACTATCGGGGGTGGGCAGATAGTTGAGCTACCACCAGGATCCACTGGGATTCTACTTGATGGATCGACGCTGGCAACAGGAAATAGCAATATTAACGGTCATTTGACACAACTTGTTCCGAGTCAACCGTTTCATTCAATTATTCATCATGGGCACTCTGTATCTTTATCACCTCCCCCGGAGCAGCATCACCAGGCCGTATACCATCAACTCGGCAATGTTAATAGTAATAATAATGGGACCAGCATTATTACCAACACCAACAGTCCACATGTTGTGCCCAATACTAACGTGATAATGCATCATGGATCGGGGGCTAGCACGCTCATTATTCGAAGTAGCGAAAATAACTCGTCCATTCCTTTAACTCCCAGCACTTCGGAGTACTCTTCTGATGCGGAGAACGTTTGTCCAAGTAAGTAGCTCGCATACAGTTTGAAATACAAAACTTATTAGATCTTTTTCCACTTTCACTTTACTCCAACTTTCTTCCTGATTTATACTTTTACTTGCTCAATATCCTAAGGTATCCTGATTTTATACATTAATGGTAGTACCTACAACAAGTTAAGGTATTACTTTGGGGTACTCTGCGGAGTTTAAAGTTTCAGCTTTGAGCGTGTGGAACAAGCTACGGAATCCTCTCACGGCTATTTAAATATACATTATATTCTGTAGACACTACAAAACTTTCTCCCATTTTGTTCTAGGCTAGACTGGGGCAATAATGCAAAGTAGTTTTCAATAGAGAGGGAGAAAGTACACATGAGAAAGTCAAATCCGATTTTCCCCGTAATATCCTCAATGAGCGAAAAAATACAGCTTCATAATTAAATACACATAAATGTATTATTTAGAACGAAATCAAAAAGAACTAACCTTTATCATACTTTCCTACGTAATTAAAGTAACATCACAGTCATGACAGATTCAAATATGAAACAAGTTTCTCTCAGATCCTGCTCAACAGCTTGCAAAAGTTTCGCAATGCCCCATATAACGTAATAACGTACCAGTAATAACATCGCAGCAGAGGAAGCAAGAGCAAGCAAAGATGAATTCTTATGTCAGGTAGTTCTCATCAATCATTCCTGATTAGACCTTATACCTTACTTGCTTTGCTCTGTATAGTGTTGAATATATATTTTATGTTCATTATATTCCTTTTGAGAAAACCCATTTTCCGATATAAAAATTCATAAAAATGCTTTAATAATATATTACATAATAATAATATGCACTTGTCACTTGTTAGCATGGCCCATCATTAATCACCATTTAAAAAATGGTTGATAGAATTCATTGCAAAAATAGTACACGTGAACTTATAACGTGCAGATCTACACAGTCTACTGAGACTTGTTTAATAAATTCGAAGGATGAGCGACGGCTCAACTTATACAAAATATAAAAAAATACAAAAAAGAGACTGGTTACAGACGAACAGCTCATCAGCAGGTGTTATATACTGCTAACATGAAAAGCAAAGGCTTGCACCACACAGTTTACATTTTTTTGTGAAAGCCCAAAGCAAGAAAGTACAACTGTACTGAATTCTTAATAATGGGAAGAAAATGAAAGCTTTCACACTCGTTATTCCTTTCAATCAAGTGATGAAGCAAGGAAAAGGGAAAGTTTTTATACCCGGCAGATATACTCTCTTCTCTCAGGTTCAAACCAAAGTTCAATATTATTCATTGTAAGCTCATAAGACTTTGAAAGTTGTTCTTTTTACTTTTTCGAGAAGAAGGCGTGGCGCAACTTTATATTCAGAATTAATAGTAAAGACCATAAGTAAGTAATAAAAAAGTCAAAAGGATACAATTTTCTTTTATGCTCATAACTCTAGGTTCAGACGTTGCTATCTGGAAAAAAAGATTTTATGTACTATTTAATTTTGTGCAACTATCTAAAAGTGATTGCGACACACTTGTTCGCGAATAAACTATAAGTCCAGAGGAAACATGACAATTGAATTGAATATGTTCATATACATGCACTAAATGTGAATATAGTTTTTAAACTACTAAACTTCATTCTTTTCAAACATTTTCATATTATAAGTTTGAATCTTCACCAATTTACATTTCTGACGTATAAGCAGTTACACGGAAACAAAACTTTAATAATAACTCTAACAGCATAAAAAGTTGATTGCTCACGTTAAAAGTATAACGGCAATAATCGCGACTAGGTATTCCGATTTCCCATTATTGGAATATAAGTCAATACATTGCAAAACGATATAATAGTCAGCCTTTCCTTTATTGTGAGCACAAAAGAGAAGGAAGAAGTATAGCTGCCTAGCTGTCTGTATAGTTGTATAGCTCTAATGGAAGCCAGTAAAGTTCATTACACCTTTTATCCATAATATTATCAATATAATGGCAGGCACATCAAGGCAAGAAGACACAAGCAAAAGTGAATTATATTTGATATTGTGCAAGCAGAGCAAGCTGTTGTCGTCTGTTTGATTTCTTCTTTGCTGAATTCTTGACTTTCGCCTATCGCTCCACTCTCGATTCTCTCAGAAAATCAGAGAGAAAGAGTGAGTGAACAGGTTACGCAAGACGTGACTTTATTGACAGGGTTTGTTGAACAGCACAAAAGACGACACACACACACGATGTGTCTTCTCAAGTATTGTATTAAGTGGTGTATGCATATATCAAGAATACGCAATATTTTAAGAGGAGGGATGATTTAATATTTTATTTATGCAGGTGTATATGTATGTATATGAGTATAGCACTATAATGATATTTAACCCCTTATTTCTGTCTATCTATTTTACTCAAAATGAAAAAAATTCACTTCCGCAGATGGATCTCTCAAAATTAATGAAATTTTCCTCTTATTCTCACAAACTGATATTAAAATATTTGTTACTATCTTCCTGAACATAGCTAATAATAAACGAGTTAAATTTTTTATATACTTGCGCGAGAATATAGAATAGGTAATAAAGAAACTCAAGGAATATCGATTGTAGGTAAACATTTGTATATTTTCCTTTTCTATTATGCAAGTAATCTAATTAAATATATCCTTGCACATCACCACCCAACGGTGCTTATTGCGAAAGAAAAGGTCAGATATCAAGTGGTCCTCCTGAAATTGACGTAGACGTAGCTAATTTTATATATTGAAGAAATTATATTAGGCTTATAACGTGTACATCTAAAGTAATAAATATTATTAAAGTTGAGGAGTTGGTATTTTGGTATACATTTTATATGCTGGTGGTGGTATGTGGATTAGCCTGGTTTAGTGTTTCTTCAAAATTGTACATAGGTAGGGTGGAGGGTATTATTGCCGCCTCTATTGCTTATCATCATTAGGGAAGGTTGAGTGAACGAAAACAGAGAAAGACGAGAGATTATTATTTTTGCAAGGAGAGTTGATGGAAGCGCGCATACCTACAACAACAAGAGGAGAAAGGAAAGTTAAAGTACTATAACTGAGAGCTAGACATAAAAGGGAAAAATGTATAGAATGAAACACTTTCGTGGTAGTAGTAGTGGTAGAGGTGGTATGGCAGTGTAACAAATTGTAAAAGTAGTACTGGAGGAGATAAGACGCCTTGTTACTCAACCAAAGGTAATTCAATTACCTTTTGAAATACAGTTTTCTGTCTGAGGTATCTGTAGCCGTAAAGTTGTAACTACAGTAAACAGGCTGGCATCTATATTTTATATATCTGTACATTGGTAGGTAGGGGTAGATTGTTGGATACAGCCATTTATAATCTATGATTATATGTATAGGTACTAGTCTGTCATTTCCAACTTCTATTTTCATAGATAATTTGGTTATTCGTATAAAAGAAAGCGAATTTTGTGTATGATCGTTAAAATAAACGTACATTAGAAAAATGCTTACTTTATTCGGGTTAAGAGTGTATTATTCGGTGTTAGAATTCGTTCAACCCTCTTCACTTGTATTTAATATTCAAAAATACACATTTTTCACCATTTTGAACTGTCGCGTACTTGTCTTGTTACAATTTTTCGAATTGTGTGCCTTACTAAGCATTAAAATATCATAACATCTTTGCAAATTACCCCATACGTATTGTTAAAAAATTAAATATCATTTTCGCTTGTAGTAAAGAAATCATAGTATATATAAACCAACAACTGACAACTTGATAATTCTTTTGTAGATAATATCTGTATTTTAAAAATAGATTATTCAAGCATATTAAATATTAGATATATGGATAATAATAATAGATAGATTATAATAGATTATTGAAATAGATTGAGCATTCGACATAAATTATTGAAGCTTTCATTGTGGAAGGCGATGTTTTCTGTATTAAAAATGTAATGTGGTTTACATAAGCTGTGGTTCACGTCCAGCTAAGCTAGGTACACTTTTATCAACAACAACAAAATAATAAAGTTCCACTTAAATTTCAAGGTGAATGGGTTTGAAAAGCATTTGGTGGTAT
>JAQFYG010002847.1:0-13696 GCA_034694325.1 Entomobrya corticalis
GTACTTTCATAAAATTTGTAATGTATGTAAAATAGATTTCTTTGACTGCACAGAAATAAACTCCGTGAATACATTATGGACAAGAATGTTTAAAACGTGTAAATGTTCTTTTAGTTCTAAGGTTCTCATACATCTGCAAGGTATCCGTCATTCATACCGCTATTTGAGTCATTTTCGTCATAAAAGGTAACGGCTTCCTCTGGTTCAGCTTTAATGATGACTTCTACAGGCATATCGACAAACCCGGTTTCATTATCAGCATCCTCGAAAATGGATGCATGAGTATTATGTGGTGGCACTTCATTATCACTGAAATTTGTATTGGAAATCGATCCCATATCTTGTCCATGTGTCATTCCAGGGTTAGCGCTCATTGCAGCATCAAGAATAGAAGAATAAGTAGGTTTTACAACTGCGGGCGAATACAGCTCAGACTTTTCGTTAATTCTTGCATTTTGTTTACAATATGGCCTAGCCTCCTGGCACACTCTTGAAATTTGTCTTCTATCCACTCCAGATAACTCTGCGGTAATTTGTATTAGCTAGAAGATACAATGGAAACTCAGGTAAATTACCTACGCATATTGAAGAAAATACAATTATACAAGCATAAAATTTTTGTTATTACATCAGGATTTGGACTTGTAAAACGTAGTCCACTTTGGCCTTTAAATCCTGTAGCTTGCATACGGGAGAGGTAATGATAAATATTCCTAACTACATCTTCCGTGGTCAGACTCTGGATGCATCCATTACTAGATGCGGGGTTTAACATTCTAGATTCCGTATTACATGACAGGGACGGCATTGCCTTCAAAGGAGGGGGCTTTGGAATGGGCACGTTTGGTCGAGATTTTAAAAGTTCTACAGGATATGGTGAAAGATGAGCTTTGAGTCGTGTGTCCGAATCTGAACGTATGCCTGGCAGCGTTGGCTTAGGAAGTTTCGATAAGGGCTGTTGTGCTAAAGAAGGTGGCATCGACCTCAAGCGCTTTTGATCCCTAAGATCAGTCAAATTGATTGCAGCAGGTTCAGCTACATTGTTTGTTGAATTCTGAAAATACAAATAAACATTACACATTTTTATAAATGAACAGCAGGCATAAATTCACAGCTACAATATGTGTATGTAGTATGAAGCTGTAATAGCTGTATGAACCTTTGGCAGTGTAGATATTTGAGAAACTTGATCACTTTCTGGGTGCTTATGGTCATGTGCTTCTCTAAATATACTAATCATTAGGTCCTTTTCATTGAACCTTAATTGAAACCGTATTCTCATGGGACACTCCTTCCTGAAATTTGCAAGAAAAGAGATTCGCAATTCACAATATATACCTTTTATATCGACTAGAAGAGGGTAAGCAGACAATAAGCATTAATTCTTTCATACATAGCAAAACCTCCCAAGATTTGAGTCCTTCCATTTCCGCCTTCGTCATCCTGATCAGTGCGAGTCAACAGGTCATCAAAGTATGTACAACAAAAGTCTACCCAACGGTAGACAAATCTTTTGCGTTCTTCTTCAGTCAATTTAAAATCTTCTTTATTACTTGGTTTAGGATTAGCTGCTATACGTCTAAAGTACTTTTGCGTCAAGTTAACTTTATTTCTCATTTCGTACATTGTAATCGCTTGAGACACCTCCGTGAACGACTGAAAAGTTTGACCTAACTTTATACATTCGTCATCTACTAGGGGGTTCATGGGTACTCTACATGATATGTTGTCTACTGGTACTGGCTTGATGGTTGGAATTTTCCGCCTGCAGTCGTTATCAGTCTTATCCAACTTTTCTGTTTTGACAACTGGCCCCACTTTTGATTTAAAATTGTTCATTTTATCCATGATTCACATGGGCATACTCTTTGTCTATTTTCATTTCAAATTATTTATTGCCGACACAGGCACGCACGTAAAGTGCTATAAATACTGTGATATTTTCTTTCACTAGCACCATGTCACTTCCCAACTATCTCAACTCTTTTGCATCTCATTTTACACGTTTGGCATTTCTGCGAAAAATATGACATTCAGTTGCTTCCAATTTCCCCAATAATATCGTTTTCATTACACGATCCTAAATGTACGGTGTATATATTTTTTGTTCAACTGATTACCTCATGACTCACGATTAATCCATTTTCTGCAGACAGACAGAGTTCCTGTATTCCAAATCTAAATACTTTAAAAATGTTATGTAAAAGTACCAATAAATTTATCCCCTTCCCGCTGTTGTTGCGACACTCTGACTGTCCTATATAGTCGTAATCCTGCTTCCTATGTTCTTTTAAGTATGTTTCGCTTTTCACTACTTTTCACACAACAACACAATTGCAATACAACAAGTTTCTAAGTTTCTTTATGTAATGTTTATGAGTTGTTGTTTGTCTTGTCGCAGGTATGTTTCGTGGTTGGCTTCTACCTAAAAGAAGAAACGAAAGCTGGCGAAATAAAATGAATAGTCTATTGTCTACTTTTTTAAATGTCCTAGAATAAATGTAATTTTTAAATATATAATATGAAATGCAATAGAATGCAATAATTTGTAAAACGTGGCGAATTCCCAAGATTAAACAAAGTACATGATGTGTAAAATGTTTCAGAATGCATATATGCAATATGGTGCCATAACTTACTTATCATTTGTCAATTCATGAAAATAAAGTTCTCGAAATTTCATTGATTGTTAGTAAAGTGAAATTTGATACGAAAGGAAGATATTTAATAACGTTTTACAGTTTTAAACATTGTTTGACAGCACAAATTTGTTATCATAATAATATGTACTTAATATTTTTTGGATGTTATATTTTTGCACTTGCAAAGAACTATAAATTAGTTGGAATGGAACATAAATTAACGAACACAGATTTTACTGTAATGGACAGGACCTTTTTTAGACTCCAAACATTAAATTATGTTTTGACTTTAACTAAAAGTAGTACTCATATAATCAGTAGTTTATTTATCACCCTAATTACATATTATTAGCTATCTATAAATTATACATTAATACATTTTATGATTTATCAACAATTAACAATTCATTACAGCTCATAAGACGATTTAACAATATTCTAAGAATTAATATGTAAATGTAATAGATAACATCCAAAAGGTCAACGCATAACACTTATCACACTCCAGCACAGCGTAGTAATGTATAATGTTTAAATATCTATATCTACAAGTTTATCTACATAACGAACATAAGTCAAGTTAAACTAAATGCGACTTAACTTATTTTAAACAACAGTACTTATGTAGCAATGTATATTTGTAACGTACGCAAAGGTAGTAAAATTAATAAAAAATCTTCAAACCTACGTCATCAGAAACTAAAGATGAGATTTACAGTTTAAATGTTTTATTGTGTTACGCGATATTTATATACCTACAATACAATTAACAACAATATTGTTTTACTGGTAATGGTAAAGGCATCATCAATAAGTTATATTTTCATTTAATACCTATATGACTTAGAATATATATTGCAGTTTATGATATACCTACTTACTATAAGTTAAGTTTGTTCATATAATGATCCAATTCTACATTTTCACAAAATGTGATTTAACTTGTTTTGTAAATATTTAATATGGCATGTTGACTTTTGAATTCACGACTCCTGTAGAAGAGCTAGTATTTAATTTCTCCGTGAAATGTCTTCTCAGTGTGTCCCGTCAAACATTAATAAATTTTTACCTTTATTGTTTTTACTTCCCTCAACAAATTTAGTTGGTTGACCGATGAATACATTCTTGGAGATTCTACTCTATATGTGTATACTTTATTCATGAATGATTCCCTCATCTTATTAATTTTTTGTTTTTATATGAATTTGTTATTAAATTTCTTATAATTACAATATTAAGTAAAATTAAAGCTTTTAACTGGTTGGCCAAAATTTTAAGCTGGGAGAATAAGTATATTTCAAACTACTACAAAAATTCACAAAAGAACTAAAGTTTTTAGGGTTTGACATTTGTTTCCCATTACGTACATCTTTGTAGGGTGTGTAAACGGAGTTTTATTATAATCTATCCTATCCTGCGTTGTGCTTATGTGCTTCTTATTTTTTTACCATCAAACCCGATTAAAACATAATTTACTAAACTAAATTGTAACTGTTCAAGTTTTGTGGTTTATGAGCTCTTATATTAAGGACATTTAGCGTTTATTTTACTTTCTCCTATCATCTAACCTTTCTTAAAAGTACGATTGTTTAGCAAATTTTATCAGAGTGCCTCTAAAATGTATGCACCAGTGTTTTACCTCAGGTAATAACAATCATTGTAATTAAAGCATGGCATTGTCATTTATAACCTGACATGAGGTGATTTGAGGATCACGTTCATCCGCATATTCGGGGTGGCAAAGGACAGGCCCCTTTCATAAATGTTGGTTACAAACTTTTGTCATACTTTAATCGTTCCAGGAAGTGATCACTATCTAAACACCCCGAAACTATCTTATGGTTCGGTTCAAAATTCAAACTATCTATTCCCATATTAATTTTGCAATCCTAACAGTGTAAGTACAGGACAGTTCCTCTCACTGAGTTATAATTATAATACAAATTTTTCACGTAAACCATAAATCGGACATAAAATCGAAATACCTAATATACCACTCATCATAATATGTCTACAAAGAAGTGCATAAATATTTACGCTTGCAAGCTTAATGTAAACATTAACGAGCCACCACCAGCAAATAATCATGTCTATTGAGTCAACAACTGACAACTAGAGACAGAACATAAAAGACATAAGAGCAAACCTTTCACCTCTGCAGTCACACAAACAGCGTATTGGTAATATTGGCATCAGTAGTAGTACTGCGAGTGAGTACACAATACACAAACACATCATTCACGTACATTAAAACAACAACGACAAACGAGCGACATTGATAGTTACTTATGCATTCCCATTCTGCTTTCTACTTACTAAAGTAGTACTCATTAAACCAACATCATTCATCACACAATATTTATACAACGATTGATTGATTACTAATCGAGAAGAAAAACTATAGGAATGGAGACTACTTAAATGACGGAACAATACAAATATATGGGGTACATATGGAAGATTGATAGGATGTATGAAAGCCCAAACCATGATGATCTCTTTCTACTGTGTAAATAATATCATACAAAAGAGGTTTTTTGTGCACACTTTCTTTTGATGTCAGTAATAGTAGTCAGTACAAATTTGCTACTAAAAAGTACTTCAGTAGTAGATTGGGCCTGGTATTTTAGCGATATAAGAATCCATTTCCATATCTTAAACTTAAACTTACAACAAGAATTACACATTCATGAACATTTTCCCCTTCTCATATAGCGCATGCATCAGAATCAGAATAATTCTTCAGATTATTTTAGTATACATAAACATCATGAAATAATTATTGTTATAATAATAGTATCCGTATATATCAATGATAAATGATGTTTGTTTCAATTGTACTATAGATTAATGCAGTGGAAGTTTAGTTCTGTGACCACATGAAAGAATTTTTCTCATGAAGTTAGTAAATTAGACACGGATGTATTAGAAAGAAAAGTACATAGGTATATAGAGAGACGGTGCCGTTACATCATGAGATATGAACATTTTCGTACTGGCAAGAATCGGGAAACTCACAAACCGAGGACAAAGTAACATGTATGGATTCTTGATAATGCATTTCTGAACAATAATGAATGATAACTCATTTCTGCAGAGTTATATATAACAACCACGTATATTTTTCAGATATCAACATAAAATTGGTTCTATAATGCATACACTTTTCCAAATCCATTCATTCATTGCTTAGCTTAATGAAACAGCAATTTCCTTTTTTGCTGTGGAACTTTAGAAATATCTTTCTAATTAAATATTTGGTAGCCGTACTTTTAACATTGGTTGACAGTTTTTCAAATATAATTATAAAACTGTGTATTATTTAAGTAGTTGTAGCATGGAATGATGTGCACATTAGAATGCTTTTATTTTTCGACAGTTGTTGAATAGTATTGATGGCTAAATGAAGATTACCTCTAATGCGTCAATGCATAATGTATTGAACCTGTAATCTGTATTAATAATGATCCTTCTTCTAAATTGTAAATTGTATCTTTCTTTACAATTGTCCTGCTATCTTGCTATTTTTAATCATTAAATGGTTTACTTTTGATGACAACTGACCACTATCTCATGGCACAAAACGAACCATCAACCATTCATCAACCATATCAATAATTTTTTAATAATATCAACAACCACACTTGCAGCTTTTACCTGGATGTAGAAGGCCGACTTGAGCGGTAGAAATGAGAACTATCTACGTAGAAATTTACACGTAAAAAAACTACCGTAGCTAAAGATGGTGTATATAAATTTAATTAAAATTGTAGTCAAATGTTGTTTGTCAGATAGAATCTACGATTTATGTGTCCTTATCTTGTCATATACACATAACGCATACGCTAACGACTTGTTTGCTATCTCTATAAAGAAAACACGCTAAAATTTTAGAGGAAGAATCATTGATTGAAGTGTGACATGAACTGAAATTAATAATGTATGCTTGTATATGACACGTAACAAGTACAAAGTTAGACTTTTGACGTACAAATACAAATAGAATTAGGAAACTGAAAAAGGTGGAATGATAATATGCGCCTATAAAACTCTCTGTGTAGCACAATATTGTATCGCAAAAAGGCAGTGTTCATTAGTCAATAAGCAACTCAAAATGTGTGGAACCAGTCCTTGAGATTCTGTCCGATTTGACATTCTTTGCAAATGCTCTACACTCCACATTGATGAGAACACCGTGGACAGGGTTGTTAAACTGAATCATGATAAAAGGAGGTTGGTATCCCTTTTGGTTTAAATATGGGAAATAGTGGCTCTCAATCCCTCTCATTGGATAATACACGATTTCTCCTGGAAAAGAAAAAAACGGACTCGTTCAGTAAGATTTATCAGAATGCGCATAAAAACCCTAATCGCTGTGGACAAGAAATTCAGCATCTACATTCATACATACTTGCTACATGTAAAAGATACGATAACAAACATTCTTTGACTTTTTTACCTGTATTTTCCATATCGGCAACATTTTCTCCAACACAAGAAATCCAGACTGTTTCCAAGAGTCGACGGAGGAGTGCGGAATCGCGCTGCGTATCAAGCTTCTCAACCTCCTGCCTTATATGACTTGCGAGTTCATCGGGCATTTGTTTATCTTTTTTCTCAAACTTTAGATCCGATTCGAACAATTGACGATTGAAGTTGTCTCTATCATCCCTGTATCCATATGCTTCCGGTTTCCAGCCGTATATCTTGTTCAGTTTGAGAATGAAACATGGTTTTCCTTGTGAGTAGCCAAAATCGTTTTCCCTCGTGCATGGTCCAAATGCTTTGAGATCAATCAAGCAAGACTTGTTGCGACTAGTCGTGTTTTCCGTGCCCAAGGTGCAGCTATGAGTCTTGTCAACGCCTGCATCCTTCTGGATCTCCTCAACTTTCTCCACGAATTGCTCCAATTGACTCGACCAAAACTTGTAGTCTTTTGGGTCACTATGCTTGAACCAAATCAGAGTAGAGTCAGCATTGTTCTCTTGATCGGGCATAGGACGAAATCCAAGACCGGGATTGCTCCCGATCAAACTCGCATCCATGGTCCATTTTGGAGCGTCCGGACTAATTGTTAGGTAGAAGAGGTAGAAGTTGAGCAGGAAAAATGCGGCTAACCCAATGTAGAAAATAATATAAAAAACAAATATCAAAAGCCAGGAGAGTCCTGTTCGGCCTAAAACGGCCCCAGTCTCAGGATTGTACAAAAATTCCTTAAAGCCCCCATCAGCTTTTGGTTTTGGAGTGGTGGGGATTAGAATTGGTTTACTATTCGCTTCTGTCATTTTAATCGTGAGATCGAGGAAATGATCGTCTAGCAATCACTAATTTAATTACGCAGTGTACAAATCGGGTTCTATATGGTTAAGGAACAGCTCTCTTTCTCTCTCTCCGTCCACTCAGCAAGCACTCAACCAATTTTATCTTTCACTCCTCTCCCTCTTCCCAGAACCAAGAAACCCAGCACACACTGCTATACAATCCTACGAAAAACAATATGCCACACAACCACTTTTGTCATTTACACTTTATATTCACCCTTAAGTAAATTATGTTATATTTTTAGACAAAAATTTCTCTTTTTTTCAGAACTTTCTCCTTTGATTTAAGAACATCTCTCAACAGTCCTTTAATTCGACCTGAGGTGCATGAAACGATGTACTCTCAAGCCCAACACGAACCACTCTGTGTGAGAAAGAAATACAACCAGAAAGGGATTACTTTTCATTTGAAGCATTAGCCACAAATTTCAGCATAGTGCAGATATTATATTACAACAACTTGAGTGAGAGCAAAAAGGAACAAGACAATAGAGACGGAGAGCTAAAAATCGTCGTACTCTGTACTACGACTAGCACATACTGAAAGCCTAGAAAATGAAGACCTGATTTCCCTGTCTCCTGTATAATTTCTACTACCACCACCGTTTTCCTGCTGCAGCTCTCTACTAGTACTAGTATGCGTACCAACCAACTAACCACAGTCCTAAAGCTTTTACTTTACTGCATGGAGGAAGCCAAAAGGTTATCATGGAATAAAACTTACAAGAGAAAATATACACTTCAGCATACATACATTTATTCCACTGCTGCTGGCTTCATACATATTATTAAAGTCCTTTTAGTAGCAAGCAGCATATTATGACAATAGCCAGAGAAATTATCTGTGAAAGTATGATATCCTATAGTTTATACTCATTCGACTCTTTTATAGTGGAAAGGGTGAGGGCTATATTGGGTTTCGCAAACAAGTCTGCAACCAAAACAAGATCTCTCGGTAGAGCATGGAGAAAGCAGTGAGCATTTGGAAAACATTTTTTGGACACTGTAAAATGCATTTATTTGCACTGTACTTATATGAATTTCTTTTTCTATATGATTTTAACATGTTGAATCATGTAGAACGTTAACTAAATAATCTGTAATGAGAAAGATTGCTTATCAATCCATAAAAATTTTTGAACCAATAGAGTTCTAAATATTTTACTGAGTAAATTGAATAAGTATGCCTTATGTCTTGTATTTGAAGCTCTGTAATTTTGATCAGTTGTTGGAAATTGTACGCGCTATGGGACAGCTCAAGTTTTCTCTTGCAAATCGTTTGAGCATCATTGGCAGGGTCGATATGAAAATCGTTTGATATGTTCTCAAAATATTCCTTTGCATTTAATTATCATTATTCCATAGTTAGTTCCATAAGTTATAATGCCATCATTTCACACGTCAGATTTCATGTTTTTGATTATCTGCAGACACAAAGCAAAAATCTTAATCCAAATGTACATTTTACTTTTGTTGAAACAAATGACTTTGTTCGTAAAAAATGTCAGTCTTTCCTGCAAAATAAAAATAACTCACATTGCAATTGAATACAACCCCTAGTTTTCGACTACAGGAAGTTCTGTGAAACAACATCTAGCCTGTAATTTACAAATAGGAGCAGTGCTGCTACTATGCTAGCCCTAAACTATAGGTAAGATAGTGATAATAGCCTTGTACATTGTACCTCTTGTACTTACAACAACCAGAACAAGAAAAAACCTACCTACCTTTTGGTTCTCCTTTCGTAAGTTTTTTCATGTTTGTTTGGAGAAAGCATGCATGTCTAGAAAGGAAAAAACCAAAAGTTGTATACATATAGTATGTACATTTATTTGGAAAGAGTGATAATGTTGTGCATAGTAAAAAGGATGAACGTAAAGTATGAACAGTTGCATTCGTAAAAGTAGTAAGTGTTGGTTATAATAGTAGAGACTAAAGTAAAAATAATACGGAATGGCAGGAAGGTTGACGGTTGGTTCGTTATTGTAGTAAGTAGTAGAAGCAGTAGTAAAAAGTTGGTGACTGTTTGTTAGCAAGCACTAAAGATTTCTTCACCAGCAACAGACAGACAAAAGTAGAGTTGCTTGCCGTGCTATTTCCAGCAAAAAGGGAGAAAGTTTTTTTGGTGACTGTGCTGTGTGTTCAGCCAATATCAAACAATACGCAAGCCAGAGCGCTGAAGAAGCAACCGACGTCATCACTCTTATATCTGCGCCAACAATGTCTTAGTCGATAATATGCGGACCTGTACTTTGCTTCCTGGCACAGTTTATTTTATCCCTTTATCCGGTTTTCATATACAGCATTTTATTCTACATAATACAACTACCGACTACAGACACTTTTACTAAAAACTCTGTGCTCTGCTCTTGTATTGTACGTGTGTGCGTTCCATGAACGCTCTTAACTTGGAAAATAGACGAATTTTCACTCTGTGTATGTAGACGTTTTGCTTTCTCCTTTTAGCTCCACTATATATTGCAGTAGTATTATTAATAAACGTGCATGCATATATGTACGTTTATATAAAGTTGTTGTTGTTATTATTGTATAGCCGTATAACCTCCCTTTTTAATATACCTATAAATAAATCGTGGCAATTTACTTGTATCCTTGAGCAAAGTAAAACGGGATCTATTTTTTTCAGCATACCATTTACTCTTCTTAAAAAACTCAAAAAAAGTTGTATGTGTTTTCACTTAATATTATGGTACGCCAGCCAGGAAAATAATGGAGCATTTTTTATTATTACTTTGCATTGGTTGGTTGTGTTAGAAGGTCTTTTTTATTTTATTTTATAGAAAATTCCTTAAACAGCAGTGCCAACAATTTCAGCATTGTACGTGCATGTCATAAGACATAATAATCGTCGTATACTCGACTACCGCGACATGACAGACAATAACTAAATACATACAACGCATAGCAGAAATTCTCTAAGGATAATATCAAATTCGCATGGCACATAGCTTTTATTTTTTTTGCTCTTTTCATTTCACTTTATTATGAATACAATTCTTTGCACAATTTCTTTATATTTCATGCTTTTTCTGTATACTGCCAAAATGCCATATTCATAATTATAAAGTTGTGAAGGGGGTGTCAAATCCATAAAAACCTGTCTATGAAAATAATGCATAAACATAAAACAGATAAAAACTTTGGACACTTTTGTACTATATTTTTATAAAGTAGATATATCATTGTGGTGTTTTCTAAAAATTTCTTTACTTCTCATTTTTTTTATTATATCCCATTTTATTTTCTAGAATTTACATGAGCGAAATTTTGTTAGCAATAATGCTTACCAAAAAGACATTTACAATGGATTTGGCGATGGCGATAATGATTACAAAACTCTCCTGTTCTCCTTTTCATGCTCTTATGAGACCACAATTTTCTTGCAATTTTCCTTTCATAATTGCCTATTCAAAGCTTGAACTTCTTTCATGAACCACCTATTTGTATTTGATCACGGTCTTTGTCTAGTCTTTTCATGAAAGAACTTATTGCACGTTACAAAAGCGATCAAACAAAAATAAGAAATGAGCATAAAGGATCAATGCATGGCTTTCTTATTTTCTATCATGTTTCGTGGTGGAGATTGGGGATATTTTATTTTTACTGAGTACAATAAGTACCTTAGTACTCCTTTCTCTTTTACAACTTCTTTTTTGTAAACACTACTACTGCAGAATTTTCTCTATCATTTAAATAAATGTATTGGGAATACATCAGGCGAATCCCCAAAAAGCTGGATTCATGGAAGAGCACAATAGCATTTTCATGGGAGTACTTTTATGAAAATTCTTTATTATTTTATACATGCATACCCACGCTTTTCGTAATGCCTATATATTCGATTAGCAGACTGTTTCCAAACTGAAGCTACATTTTTGGCTTTTTCTGTTTAAGATGCATAAAGAAAGTTATCGCAAAAGATATTTTCTATCTAATAGTTAAAAATAAATGAAGGAAAATGCTATCTATGTGCAAATATTTGGAGTCTTCTTTTGATTCTGTAAATCCTTCTCAAGAGGCTTCTCCCGAAGGCTTTTTTCTAATGGCTTTTCATACAAACGAAAGTTCTAGGGTTGGTTCGACGTAGAAAACTAAACCATTCTCGAAAACACGTATACAGATATTTGAATCTTTTTCTGGTACAGGAGAGTGCTTTCTCCGGATGCTTCTAGAAATTCATTAGCGAAAGATTTGTATGTACTTATACGAAAACAAATTTACATTAGTGCTAGAGGTGCTCTGAAATCATGATCATAACGCATGAAAATTTTCCTCTCAACTGAAGCTGACTCTTGTACACCTTTGATGTAACAAGTAATAATATATATTAACTGAAGGAGAAAGGGGCTCTAATGAAATGAACTGCTGCTGATGTATTAGACGTGGCATTGGTTTGTATCGTATTTCACAGTAAACATTTATGTAATTTGAAATAAGAACTGGATGAAAAGGCCTTCATCATCGATGCTATGTCGGATTAAACATATCGGTATGTTCATATTATTAAGGGAATGCAAATGGAATGTGGAATGATTTCGTATATTAACAAATGACTTTTACGTATATAAAATGCAAGCTAATTAATTAATATTCCATGTAATATACCAAACAATTCCATTTCTTAATTATAGTACTTAATTAAATTTTGAGAACCTCTTGGAAATATTTGTAATCGACAGTAATCTAATTATATTCTATATATTTTTCAAGATTTAGTTTTTAAAAAGAGTTTGAATGATTTTCTACTTGGACGATTTGAATTTAAGAAAAGTAGCTCAAACTTCTGATATGTGCCAAAATGAAAGACTTGAATATGTACAATATTAATAATATTATTCTTACATTTTCATATTTACTGAATTAATTTGACCAAGAACAGACAATTTTGACTCAAGAACACTCCCTCTACATGAGCTTGCATATTAAAAAGATGGCATGTCCACTAAAAATCTTAATGCTTTTCTATAATAAATGATGGGAGTTCTGCGTTCACATGGAATGAAGTTTTATCGGAAATCCAACTAGGGGGAAAGTTTTGCAACTGTTTGCTGTAAGTACATAGTTTTTGTTAATATGAAAACAACTACGAATATTTTGTGATTGGCATATTAAAGTTTGATGGTGGTAACAATTCAAGTTTATGAAAACTATGTTTCAATTGCTGCATATATGCATGGCTAAACGGAAGGGAAAAGACATGTTACACATTTCGTGCTAGTTTATTTCTTTTGCCACAACTCAAACAAACCTTGCATGCACCCGCAGCAAAATTTTAGTTGGTTTGGCAGACTGAATCTTCTTATCGTATGTTTTTCTGGAAAGGGGAGAGTTTTTTAGAATATTTATGTAACTGTGAGTGGTAAGCACCAATAGCACCATCTGCATATAAACATATACGCATGTATGGAAACTGGAGAAAGCTGTATAAAAATAGCTATTTATGGAAAGAAGCCAAGGATTTCAGGATCACTTCACCTCCCTTTTCCGCCGTTTGTTTGTATGTAATATATACAGTAAATGTACATATATTCGTTCGTTTATCCAAAAACTGAACTTCTGAACTTACTTAAAATGCATGACTTTTCCAGTGCATGTATATATTGGCAATTGCAAAACTGCAATTGGCTGCCTAGCCCAAAATGTACACATTTCATCTACTACAATATTTACAAATTATAAGGAAGAAAATTTCATGAGAAATGAGAAAGCACA
>JAQFYG010002848.1:0-13692 GCA_034694325.1 Entomobrya corticalis
TCCTTAGGGTATACCGAAAACGCATTAGCTTTTATGCATTTTAAGGTTTAAGCAAAAACGAATCCAAAGACAACACAAAAAATAAGTAGCTTTTGAGAGTTTATAATGAAAGTTAACTCATTTTGTAAAAAGGTTATAATGTCGAAATATGATGAAAACTGCTGGTTTCTTTTCAAACTTTAATAAAGATAAAAAAACGTCATGGACAAGCGAAAAGCTTAATTATAAGCTTATCATCGATGGTGGGCAGCGAAAAATAGGATGAGACAAAACAGAATATTTGCCGTTTCCTTTATACCTATGTATGATGTGAATATGTGAAACATTGAACTTCAGTAAACTTTTAATACAGGTGGACGTGCATACATAATAGGTGCTGCATTTACCTAATTAGTTCCAAAAAACAAAGTATACGAACAATTCTGTCCATTACTTTATCTTAATGAGCTTTCTGCTGTAGGTAGTAAGGTTTTTGAGAAATAAAGCACATATCGTACAGCTATTAGTTGTTTTGGGGCTAATTACATGGTTTCGCTCCATCTTATATTATACTTCATAGCTACAACGGTGACGTGTCGGGCTAGTACTTGAATTTTTTGTACTTGGCCTCCGCCGAGTCACATTTACAGAGATAAAAAGACATTGCTTATCTTTTGGTAAAGGACTTCTTGGAGTTTTTAGTCACTTTTCGTTGATTACGCGTGAAAGCCATTCCGTTGAGACTTACGCAATAGGAAAGAAAGGACAAATATCTATAGCTGACATGCATAGGTAGTTATCAGTTATGTATATGGAATGATTTGGGGAAAAGAACTCGATGATGACTAGCTGAGGCATGACTTGTTTGTATGTCAAAATGTCAAAGGAAGACAAGTAGACAAGTAGGATGAATTCCATTTTCCATCCATGGTTAATATTTGAGGGGAGAAATGTTGAAAATTGAGTTGATTGAATGGTTTACGTTAAATTCTTGAACTACAATATCGAGACCGAGAGCAGCGTACCACAATCTCAGTAGGTCAATAAAAGTATTATCCGTCTACAATTACTACTACCACACCTACACGTCAGCACAGGAGCATGGAACCTTCCCTTATTGGTTTTGTCTTTATGAAAAAAATGTATATACACAATCGACAACTATATTTAAATATAATGCATATTACATATTATCATGGCATTGCAAAGCGACTATTATAAAACTATCATTCAATACAAGTACAATCTCAAATTCCAAATAATATAGTATGATAAACCTCTCTAACTTAACTCTCTAACCTTTCTCACAAAAGATCAATTTACTTTTAACTTTTAAAGAAAATTAACGAAGGATGCATAGGAAACTCATCGATTTCAGTAATTAGATTCACATCAAAGGCTAATAGAAGTGGGTATACATTTTTAACAAAAATGAGTTTATTTGAAAACAAAAATGACATTCCCTGGATTTTCTTTTAGACTTCAGTAATAATACTTCAAAAATTTGCAATCATGTCAAATGGATCAGAATTGAATTGTATTACTGGGATATTGAAAAAATAATTCATAAGAGATATGACACGAATACAAGGCAAAACATTACATAGGTATATCAATACAGTGCTGACAATTCGTGAATAAGGATGCAAATATCTACCTAATTTTTCTCCTAGAACGATTGTTTAAAGCATGATATTATTATGGCTCGTTGTCTTTTTAAAGCTTTGAATGGCTTATTACAAGTCGCTTTACAGTACCATTATTGCTAGTTTTAGTTTTACCGCAATGAGGTTGAGTACGGAGTTTCAGCACATATGCCATTTTTACGCATTATAAGTGCGTAGCTGCGTAGTGTACACAGTACGCACAGACCGTAATATTTATGCTGTTTATGGAGTATGAACCATACTAAGCATAATGAAACGGTATTTATTATGTATCTTTTCAAATGTTTCATTCTTCATGCTATGCTACAGATAAAAAAGTGGAACGCGTATGCATTTCAGTTTGAAAGATGATTGTGTGATGCTTCAATATTGAATTCCATAAAAGGATTAAATTGCGGACGAGGTAATATGATATTTAAATCTTATGTCCTCTTTTCATTTGTTTGCGTACGCAATTCCCATGCAGCAACCCAACAACACGTGCATTGTTGTAGATTGTAGATAGTTTTAATAAAAGCCAAACAAAACAAGCTTTTACAAATAAAGTACCTAGTTAATAACATATTGGACTTTACATGTCAAATGTTTGTCACTCATTCTTGTCAGTCTACTGTTCACTATTTCTGGCAGCGTCATTACTTATTACTTTTTCATGCAATCGATAACCAATACGACCCTGACATGGTCAGTATTTAAAAACTAAACGTCAGCACTTCTTGCTAATTGGTAAATGAGTTATATAGGTACATATTATATTATTGATGCTCCTGATCTGGAAGAATTTATGAGAGAATGCACTTAAATATTTTTCTAAGCTCCTTATGTATTTTCAAAAGCTATTTTATAGCTATAAGTAAGAATGTGTCCCTCGGGTTCATTCAGTTCTAAGTTTTCAACCTATTATTTTGAACTCAACTTTAGGCCAACTACCTGTCAGCGCCAATAATAATTCAGCGACAAATCAATTTCAAAAAATTAAAGCGGAACAATATATGTATGTAATAAAAAATGTCTTTGTGAGCTTACCAAAAAAGCAAAGTTTTCTTCCTCTGGCAAAGAGTACCGAATGTATCTCGTGTGTTTCTTGGTTATTGCCCTCAGTCAGTCAACACTGTGGTTAAAGCTCGAAGGTTATTGCTGTACTGACACGTTTCTGTGTTCTGCAACGGCTTCGAATAGATTGGCAAACCTTTTCCTTTGAAAAAACTCTCTCCTGCTTACTGCTTATATGATACTTTAGCGTTATTCTATGCAGTTCGTGTGTTGTACGAGCAAGAAGAGAAATAAACGATACCATCACCACACGACGACGAAGACTCAAGAAGACTCGTTCTCACAATGCTTTATTTGTTGATAGTATATTTGCTGAATCTACTTTACTTTTTTTGCTTTAAGCAAAAAGACCACAGAAACAAACTTACGTTCTCGTATGCGCTCTCATCCCTGGATTCTCTCTGGATAGTACTAGGATATAACCGCGTATAAACCGTTGTTGTTGCTGTCTTCGCATTCGATTTATATAAAAAGTTATGCCTTCCGCCCTTTCCTGTTCTGCGTATTATTATTATTGTGCTCTAGATATCGGACGTTATAACAGTTTTATTCTCGACTGCGGTTACAATAACAAGCTAAAAATATATGGAATAAAAATGTACAATGGTATAATAAAATTTACTAGATGCACTTGTGTCCTATCTATGCATATATTAATAATTGTTACGCACCTAGGCATATTTATTACGCTATTTCATTTTTAGTTGTAATCTAAAACATGAACGCTTGAGTTTTAATGGCACATCTAGCTGAATGTTGGATAAAGTGCTATCTTTTCATGTGTGAATTCATGTATATACCTATGCCACTCATGTCGATTTAGTATCTACTATTTGTTTGAGCCAATCATGTCGTGGGAGAAATTAACAAATGTAATGGAAATCTATTGTAGCTTGCATTTCATTGTTTATACTTTTACTTTTACTTATCAACTTACTTTCCTGTATTTTGTGGTGCAAATAAATTCTAACTATGAACAGAGAGAGAGAGAGCAAATATTTGTAAACCTGAATGTTATATAGAACATTATCTTTATGTATAGTCAAAAGCTTCTCTTTATAGGTGATAGAGGTTCATGCATACTTGGAGAATACATGTGTACAGACTATGCCAAACCTTATCGTTACTTCCGTTCTCACAGCAATCAGCAGCAGAAAATGCATATGGCTTTAGCTCCCCTATCTCTAGTAATCGCAGTTTGGCTTTCTCTGTTGAACACGTTCTGCAATGATTGTGGAGGGTTCCCTTCCATTTTCCGCTTCTTCTCTTCTTCGTAAAGTAACAAAAAACGATCGAAAACGAAAGTGGTGAGACAGCCAGTGAGACTGTGTGTAGCATAATGAAAGCTATGCGTGTGCAGTACCTATTATTAACAAGAGTTTTTGGAATTCGCCTGGAAACAGCGAACCGTGCAGTGGGGGTGGAATAGAACAGCACTTGCTGCACAACACAACCGATGATGACTTATTATGGAAAATGTACTACCATTTGTAGGAGCTTGTGGGACAAAAATTAACATGCTTTACTTGTAAACAGTTCATATAGAAGATCCCTCCAACATTTTAAGAACGTTTTCTGGTTTTCTCCGGTGTTCATGTAAACTTTTATAAAGTTGTAAAGGCATGTATAATGTTCTTAAACCAAAAACTTTAGAAGTAAATCCCTACAATTTTAAGAAAATCTTCGATAGACGGAAAGGCGGCGAGAGGAGGAACTACCAATGCACTACAATAAAAGTACGAATGTACTCATAGAATATTGCGACCGCAGAACTTCCGTACTCTGTATTATATAAGGAATGTTATTACTGAAGCAGCATACTTACATCTTCAGATAGAGAGTATATTATTAGCTATTTATGTATTTACTCACGAACGTATATCTATAGGAGCTATAAGAACTTAAAACTCACTTTGAAAAAAACTTTCCCCTTCAGCACTTTCTCCATTACCTTACAGTTCCTATTATTATCACAAACATTCTTCGTTTTCGTTTTCAACAACAACGGTGACGGTACCAACAAAGAAAAAACATGCGGTATGAATTTAAAGAGCTGCATCATCATTGCAAAAGCAATACCTGTCTAAACAGCTCAACAGATTTTAGCATGAATCCTTTGACTTTATTAATGGTTTAAAAAATCCTTATCAAATAGTAGGATAAACACATTTTTAAAATTTAGTCACCTTCACATCAAGAATCAAGGAGCGAGTTGAAAAGCTGAGTGCTTTCAATTACCATCTCTTTTAGTTTAGGTAGTAATCTCAAACACTTATACCCAGATCCTTTTTGAAGAAGGATTTAGTAACAATACATAACTCTCAGAGTAAACATCATTGGATAATTTAATGTGCACTTGCATTTAATTACTTTGCGAGGCATACATATACAATCGAGTCGAGTCGCTCATTTAATTGCCGACTGAAAAATTCTATATTCCGAATTTCCTATTACATAAGCTACTAACAGTTTGTTACGTACAGAAATATGGTACTTTCTTTTAGTTAATTAATTAGATAAAAAATATTTTCGATAACATTTAGCCACTGTAAATACAATACGCAACAATAGTAGAAGTGTAATGTACTTAAAAATATTGAAAAAAAATTATTTTCTCAGTAGCCCCCAGGGAGACTCGAACTCCCGACCCCTGGTTTACAAGACCAGTGCTCTAACCACTGAGCTATGGAGGCTCTGCGTTGGCAAGTCAACGTAATAAACTTGACTTGTTAGAGATGTATATTCGGTGTGCTGTTTATGCGCGTTCTGTTCGTGGGTATGTCGGATCATTGTCAGTAAACTTGGTAGTGTAATTAATGTGCTGAGTGCTGATGACATTGAGATTTGAGGTGCAGGTATTAAAAGGTGTGATGTTGATTGCTGATTATGACATGACAGTAGCAAAACTCATAAACTGAATAAATATTATTCTGAAATCGGGGATTCTTTAATGTGGAGGAAAACCTTTATGAGCTTTTTGTATTCATGAATTCTTCTGTCATACAACTCCAACGTAAAGATATTCCATGTACGCAATATAAATTAAATTTCATTCATTTTAACTAACAACTTTAAGATTTACACTGATTCATCTTGCCAGGATAACTACCGCTCTCTGATTTTTACCTTACCTAGCATGTAGTTTGCTTAAAATGTTTTATTGCAAACCATTGCAATTACAGTTTTGCATTAATGAATCATGTTTTTAACAAGCCGAAACTACAGTGTGCTTCATTTGAAATCATAAAATTATAAAATAATCTGATAATCGGGTCATATTTATCAATCCTATTCTGTATATGTATATGTATTTCTGATTTTTTTAGTACGGTCAGTACGGTGTACGGTTTTCATATTCATTGGAAAAAAAATCATGAAGTAGTAAAAGACTGCAGTCTTCAGTCCATCAAATAATGAATAAAATAGGATGCCAACGGTAATTTGCAATTTCATAATGATGGGGCGGGAAACTGGAAAATTGAACGGACAGAATTTGTTGAATGGAAATGGTATGTATAATATGTGGTACCAGCCGAAAACCAACTGTTTAATCATTTTTAATTACAAATATTACTGCTATATTCAAGCGATGTTTTTATTTCGTTTACCAGCGAGTAAAATTTCAACAACAATTTATTAGAAACTGCTTGGTACATTATTTATGATTTATTCAATACTACACTCCAATAATATTAGATTATCTAATTTTGGTCAAAAGGTGTGTAGTATTTGTAATTTTGTGTTACACGAATGATACGCACAGTGAATACTTATGGGTCACAATAGCATGTCCTTAATTCTTAATTTTTACAATTATTTAAAATAAATAACTTGTGAACTATGAACTAATGTAAGAAAATCAGAAGTCATGCAAAATTGTAGCTTAGTATAAGTTTATAATTTAAAAAACAAAAAATTATCGATAAGAACAAGCCAATACCATGCACAGTAAAAACTCAACTTAAATTGCAGGTAATTAAGCCTAGAGTCCTAGAGCCTAGCTTACAACATAGCTTTTTTGTTTTATCTTGTGGATCCATAGTTTTGGCCTAAGCACTGGCTTTTGTTATTGAAGCTATCTGTAAAATACAAGTACACTCATTCGAAGAAATATATTCATCTTGATTTATCTGTGATTGATTTTTACCATTTTCAGTCTTCTCATATTTCATGAGTTGCCTTTATCGTAAATTTTGTTACATCATATACGTACAAATTTCATTCAGATAACAAAAACCATACTTAGTTAAAAATTTAAAGGTTGGCTCATATTAATTCGGGTTGTTAAAAATCCTTTGATCAATATCATTAGATCATTTATTTATTACTAATAGACTCGCCTTGACTATTTACTGTAAAGATAATTATAAAGGTACACATACTACGTTTATTCCGAAGACATCTAAATACGCAGTGTTAGTTTGGTATTCATTTAAGTACAAACAATACGAATGGCCAACAAAAGCAAATTAAATTCAATATTTTATGTTTACAAAACCAAATTAAAAACTGAAACTGATCTATACATGCGTGTATTTCTTCAACATGATAAAAAATTATCAGATATCAAAATCTAAATTTATTCATGCTCGACACAGCGTGGCGTCAATTTGCTGAATGGAAGGGAGTGCCAATTTTATTTTTCTTCTGTAGTTTGGATCTTTACCATCAGACCAAATTGGATTACGTTCGAAATAAACCGTTTCAAGACTGTCTTTTGGCAGGTTGTCCAAATCTCCCCATTCAGATAGTTGGTTATCGTTAAACTAGAATTCAAATAAAATAGATAGTAAATCGGTACGTCAAAATAAATAAAGGTGAACGTTACTCGAGATACCATTCTAAAACTGATCAAGTGCAAATTAAATCAATCTTGCTTACCCAAAACTCAGAGAGTTTGGTGAGATGCTTCACATTTTCAATTCGATGAATTCGATTGGCAGCGATATCAAGCGTTTCCAGTTCAAGATTATTCTCTAAACCCTCGATCTTTCCTATACCGTTGCTGGAAATGTAAAGTTGTTGTAATTTTTTGAGGTTTTCCAGTCCTTCTATTTTCACGATTCTATTACTGGAGACTCCTAGTATTTCCAAGTTTGTTAATGCATCCAAATTTTGAAGCTTTGTAATTTTGTTCTTTCCCAAATGTAATTCTCTCAGTTTGGTGAGTTTATCTACGTTCTCAATTGTCTAAAAAAATTAAAAAGAAATCAAATTATGATTAATATGCAATTAATCAATAAAACTGCTTGCATAATGATAATTGAACACGTGAACAATGTTTTCATCTAATTACCCGTATTTTATTATCTCCAAGTTCCAAGAGTTCTAGGTTTTCCAACTCGTCAATGTTTTCTATCTTGTCAATTTTATTTGAACAAAGATAAAGCTTCTTCAGATTTCTTAAACTGCTCAAGTTTTCTATTTTTCTCAACCGATTGAAGGAAATGTCTAAAACCCTAATGATAAGCATTAAAAATTAATGAGAAAATATTATCGATTAGTATTTTCAATCAATGGCAATAACTATTGAAATTTCTAACTTTGGTTTAAGTAATGCTATCAACTTACTCTAAATTGACCAACTGGTCCAGATTTTCGATTTTTGTGATCTGATTATCATATAATTCCAGTTCCTTTAAGGTTGTGAGTGTATTTAGGTTTTCAATCTTCTTTATGAAATTCCACCGCAAACAAAGAACTTCCACCTCCGTCAAAACTTCAAGATTTTCTATTTGTCGTAAGCGGAAATGATTCAAATCCACCTCAATAGCTTCTGGATCCAGCTCAACTTTCTCTGGTGGCTGGCTTTCTGCTGGATTCTGCGATGATTCGTCATCTTCGGACTCAATGGTTAAAGCTTTACCTCCTAAATGAAATGATAATACAAATAAATTGAGTTACTGGCAAAATGTTTTACTCACACACGTCACCATCACTGTATGATTGGCCATAATGAAAGTGAAAACTAACTATTTAACTACTATGTAGTATGTACAATGTCTTACCTGAACCAATCTTGATAGCTGTGCCTGTCAAACTGTCGCCACTGGAACCACCACCAATAATCTCATTCGGCTTTATTTCAACACCTACGCCATCAGATTTAGCTGCCTCCGTGTCACTGACTGCAGGGACTTGATCGCTCATCTTGAACAGTGATTTTTGATTTTATTTTGTGATTTCAACAATTAAATAAAAAACTAATCGATTCAAAATAGGCTTGTTAGCCTGGTAGTCTGATGGTTTGATTACTAAAGTGAACGAAATTTCAATCACAACAATAAACAACAGTTGACTCGAGTTGACGATGGCAAGTGAACTACAGTGATAACGATTCCGTCTACTGCTTAATTAATATTATAGACAATCAGCAATAGAATAGATGATAATTATAAGTGCCCAAACGGAGTAAATAAAACAACTTTTATGATTCCGATTCCACAACCACAACAAGTAAGATTTTGGAGACAGTGTCAATTATTGTTATCGCTGCTGATATTAAGTACAAACCGTATTTAACTTGTCTTGTAATTAAATTTACTCATTATTACTCACGTCCCACTCCCTTTTCCTTTCATTTCAATCTCAATCTCATCATCCAGCCTACAAAAACATAATAATAAACAAAATCTGTTTACCGCCAGTAAAGATCTGATTTGTGAAATGTGAGACTTTTTGATGGGTATGAGCTATGATAGTGGGTAAATGCATGCATGCATTATTATATGAGGTCCCTATAAAAATGCTTTCTCTGAACTTTCCTTTTTGTTCGCTGTTCGTTCGCCGTTCGCCTAGCAAATATGTTGTTTAGTACCTCATTGCCCTGATTGTATTTCTCTGCCTGATGCTCCTTCGTCCTTGTCCGTGCTGAATAATTCAACCGTTGTTCTCTTTTCGTACGAGCTAAAGCTTCTTGTATGAAAATTAAAATAACTAAAAAATGAGTATAGGTAGGTAATATATAGCCGTTAAACAATTGGTCATCGGTTCTTCGACGAATATGATGAACAAAAATCATTAATTAGTTGTTATAAATTGCAAAAGTCGTGATCATTTAATTAGGTTAGTTTTATTAAAATTCTCCGTGCGTTTTTAATATTAGAATTAGATTATTAGTTCCACAAGCAAATATAATTATTAATATTTTGTATTGCCGCAATTATTTGAAACATATATAACTAATAAACAATGCTATTAACTCTATAAGATTAGTTAAGAGATTATAGCCCTTTCCATTATTTTCTCTTTCCCATTTTCGTTCATTCATATATATACACACAAGCTATCTATCACATCTCTGCGTATTTACTTACATCCAGTTTACTGTTCAGTGCTTTTGCTTTCTAGCATCAGCAATACAAGTTTAGTTTAGGGTGGATTGGGAGCTCTGTTAGCAGTTTTGGTTAATTATAAACAAGACGATGCGCGAAAATCAATATTTTATTTAAAATGTTAGTAAATTAACTTATCTTTCATGTACAATATAGAGCTAAAACTATTTCCCTTTTACCAGACTGCAACTTTCCAGTTGCCAAAAGGGCGTTATTAAGATTGCCCAGTTGAATCTCACTCTAACTTCGTATGGGTATTTACCATACTACGTTTTGGTAGGATTGAAGTGCGAATGAGAACATTGTCAAAAACTCGAAACCATTTTTTAAACCCAAATTCAATAAATCAAATAACCAATTAACCATCAGCAGAATTGAATGAATGTAAAAATTTAAATGTTTTATTTTCAGTTATAGATCAGTCGATTGAGTACACGTGTACAGTCTGGATCACAAATCACAACATTGTAAAAGTTCATAGTGGATTTTGGATAGGATCTGTCATAGTCATATCATGTGAAAGTATTCGATATCGCCATCTCTATCAGAATAACACAAAAGTTATATAAGTGTGCATACTTGGCTGTTAAAACGAAAGCGATTCACGATCGTGAATTAGCTCAAAATAACATTATAAAAAGCAGGAGAAAATTAATACGTTTAATGCGTTTGATTTTATGATGTGAGCGGGAACCCATATTCCATATGCCTTGTACATAGACGTAGCAGATTCGTATTTGCTATTTCAAACTGCTTTATAATTTTGAGCATTTTTGTCAAATTGACTGTTTGAAATTTTCATCAAAAATGCTTCGGATTTCGGGAAAGCATTTTCGGTGCAATCTTTGGCTATTAATTCGTTAGGTATGTAACTGCAATATAAGTAATCGCTCAATTTACTTTATGTTAACTGTTTCAATTTTCATTAAATATTTTTCATTATAATATCCAACAACCAACAATGTAATGTACCTTGTCTTACATTAATATTGCACAAGCCAGACTTCATGGGCTATACTGTGATTTGTTCATTCATATGCTGTGACCAAATAAATCACAAAATTAAAACTTATCGATTGTTTTGACTTGTTAAACATGTTATGCATCAACAACAACTGTCAATTGATCTCATTCAATCATTATAAGAAAACCCTTGTAAAGCTATCCACAAGTTTCTTAAACTTAAACCCTCGGATAAATGTTAAAGCGCTTTTAGTTAACAATTACTTATAAGCTATTCATAACTTTTCATGTTTAAAAAAATTATATTTCCATTAAAAAGGCATTGAACTGTTATTATTCCTGCTCTTAACAACTACCAAAACGACAGTTTACACACGATTAACATGTTTGGCTTTTTCTAAGTATCATTCTGTATGCTTTAACTAATCAATATTATTCTTATTTTATTTATGGGCGTGAATCATTACAGTTTATATCACTAAAGTTTCTTCTTCTCCCTTCCATCCAATCCCTGCCAAAAATTTAGCACCAGCCAAAATTATTATTATTACCCCAACTGCGACTTTGTTTGTAGACGATTGTTCCTATATACTTTATGCTGCTCATATTTAAGATAAGTCAGCAAATCTATTTAATATTTTCATGCCTAATGGAATGTAATAATATGTATTGGTATATTGGAAGATATCTATGTCTTACTTGAATGGTTTATGTAACCCTTTCACTTCACTATTACATACTTCCAGTCTATAAAATATATCCTCTGTTCTATTTATACTTTCAAAATTTAGATGTTGAACTATTTTTAATTTTCAGAACTTAAAAATGTGTTCATGTAAATATATTACAGATAACTGTTCAAAAAAGCATTGAGTAACCTTTCTAATAACTTTTATCTAAAAATATATTTTGCATAATCAACTGTTTTGAGAAAACAAACCATAAAAAAGATCAACTTCGTAAACTAATCAATTATCTGAATCTATTAGGTATTTATTTTCATTGGCGAAATCAAATTAATGCGTACTAGATGCGTAGAAACATCATAAATATATCGTCGTGTACTATACATAGTCGCATTGATTCGTAATCAAATTCAATTATAGGTTTACATAAAAGATTCGGATGGACTCTTTGACTCTCTTTTGGACTACGTACGTACAGTTAATAGTAAGATGTGAATTTGCTATTTTTTTAATGTGCTAAATTCATCATGTTGCAATATTTGTTTGCGTTGTACTTTAATAGTTTAAATTCTAAACCTTATAATACTGATTGGCATTGTCAAACGGCACCTTGATTAAGTACCAATTTGGGTTGAAGTGCACCTATGATACATAGTAGAAGTATAGGCCTTTCTTTCTGGCACATAAAACTGGGAAAGCTTTCAGTTTATGTTTGTAGTTATTAGATTATATACATGAAACAATGCTTAATATACCATTAATACCTATTTGGGCCAATTGGGCCGTAACAAGTGTCCAATGTGATTCGCGATAAACGAGTTTCACTATTTAGTCATTTTTATGTTCTCTAGAAAAAACAAATATTGCTTTGCAATGAAGCTGTATATTATGAGCTTCACAATTTTAGATTGAAGCAAAAACGTCAACACATGGACATTCCCTAGTCCCAAAAATTCGTTAAGGGACTCGCCGACAGTTGACCCATTCCTTAAAACAACACGAATAGTAGAAAAGCAAAAATGTAAAAGTTATATGCATTTTCTAAGTATTATTATGGAATTGTGGCAAAGGACGACTGAGTTTGATATGGACAGACTGAGCCGCTGTAGAGTACTTCGCATTTCTTTATCATCGGTAGACCTCCCGGTGGACATTCTAAAAAGCCATATAATTGTCCATATTTATTGTTATGTTTTTAGTTTGCGGGATTTATAACATGATCCAGCAGTTATCATGCTTACCTGATATCGAATTGGCACAGCTAGTTCTTCTAGCATTTTCTTTACTTGCTAAAAGTTTCAAAAATTTAGGACTTTCTTCTCTTAATGTCATTTCTGAGTCCATTTGCTCCTGCAAACTTAGTCGCCTCCTCCGTTTATACATGTGATCGTGGCACCAACAACAGAAGCACAACTGTTGGCCAAAATGAGATGGTGAGCATAATATTGGAAACAGGTTGAAATTATATATAATCACATTGCAAATTAGATCTTACCAGAATAACTCCAAGCGCTAAACCGATCATGGCCAATCCAGCATATCCAGCTACAAACCCTCTTCCAACACCGCCACGAAACATTTATGTAAAATGTTATTAAGAACGTTTCTTAAAGAGTGGAATAAGGCATGACAAAGAACAACACTATGCAAAACTTGCAGCAAAAACGTGTGCTGCGAATTAAAATGTTCGGAAGGGTTCGCATTGCAAAATACACCAACAAACACGACGGAATGTGTTGACAGAAGAGGAAGGCAGTCCAAAACTTGTCAAATATGATTTTGAAAATTTCTCTAATTCCAAACACAAACAACCATTGACGATAACTGCCATTTGGAGAAAAACAGTGAAAACATACAAGGAACTGAAACTACTGAAAGAAATCTAGAAAAAATAAATTAATATCGGGGAGGAAAAAAATACAAAAACGAAAATTAAAAATCAGCGTGGATCCTATTGCTAGTCAAAAAATAGTCTATTGGGAAAACTTTCTCCCGCTTTCTCCAGCTGCT
>JAQFYG010002849.1:0-13692 GCA_034694325.1 Entomobrya corticalis
GAGAACAGCACAGCGTTTCTTATGGCCTGACGGCGTTGGAAGGGCGGAGCTGAAAAAAAACCGATACAAAAAGCGGATAATATATACTCTGCAAAAGTAATGTGCTCTTTTTCTGGAATATATTTTTTGGCTTCCTCGTTACTACACACACAAAAAAACTTTCCACTAAACTGGGACTTTAGTCTTTTCAGGACTTAAGAAAAGAAAAAGAGAAAAGAGAAGAAGCCAATTAAAAATCAATTGCGTCTGATTAATGATCAACATTAATCATCAGAAATTGCCTTGGAATGTCATAACACGCAGTTTAGTAAAAAAACTTAAGTAAAACTTTCTTAAGAGAAATAAGACCATTTTTCTACTTCTGGCACTGGACTAAACTAAAAGCTGGAGAAGAATAAATGGAAGTAGAGCACGAGAACAAAAAAAATAATAAGTAATGCACGTCTTGTGTCTTACGGGCACTTATAATAATAATAATATATACCTGTACCTGACTTTTCTTTTAAAAATATGTTATTATTTATGAGATTTTTTTCTGGGGATTATTACACGCAATGACGCAATATTTTCAATATTGCACGAGTCTCTAAGCTCCTGAAAGCCAGTGCCAACAAAAGTGCATTGTACTTTAGATAGGTAGACATTTAGGTACGGAACAATCCTTCCTTCCGTATATTTATTTTTCTGGCAAAAAATTACTTAATATTTATGAAGCCCACTTGATATTTTTGGCAAAATATATTATTATAAACCCCTCACGAACGGAAGGATAAAGGGTTAAAAGTACTTTTTGAAAATATAAATATATAATATAATATTATGCGCTCCATAAACTAAATGATCGTCATTTTCTTGAAAACGTCGAAACTTAAAATGCTATTCGCATCCCAACAATCTGCCAAAAGACAGTAATAAAAACATTGGAAAATTCTCTGAGACTCTTTGAGAGATAAACAGATAAAAAAATATACTAAAATAAATTACGGAATAAAATATTCATGGCAAATTGCAAGAAACGAGATGAATAGCTGAATAGTTGAGAGTTTGAGAGAGCTCCTCCAAAGACTTAGAGCTCAACTCTCCATAATAATATTTTAGTAGTCAATAAAAAAGGGTTAAGGAATAAAGAAATAGGGCCATCATCTTGTCAATTTTAATGGCTTCTTGTTGTCTTCTCTTTTCTCCAAAACATTCAAACAGACAGAGAGAAGAAGTAATAATAATGAATAGGAAAACAGCAAAAAACTAGAGAAATTTTGAACGACATAACGACCAAGACAACAAAAAGGGAAATAATACGAATGAATAGAAAATACACCTATTAACGTAAATGACGACTATTCCAATCCTCCAGAAAAAAACCAATTCAATCTACATTCGTTCTTCAATAAGTTCTTGGAAAAATAATCTGCCCATTTATGTCTTATAAAAAGCATGTACAATATTCAGATTAAAAATAGCTATGGGACCACCCAAGACGACGCTTTTTTGGACAGAGTACAAACCATTTCCATGAAAAAGTCGTTTAGATAGCGAGAGAGAAGAACCGAGTGGATCTGCTCATTTTTCAGAAGAAAAGCAGCTTTTTGGAATTCCCAATTCCATGCTCATCATTAAGATAATATTTTAAATCTCTACCAATTTAACGGTCTTAGCTCTCTAGGTTTCAACGATCATTCTATTAGTATTCCATGTCATTGCGTGTAATTACACCTAAATTCTTTTGATGCAAAGCAGCTTTTTTTGACAAATCAGCCAAGTAGTCAAGTAAACTCTAAGCTCTAATTAAAGTTAAGAAGCTTAAAGCAATTTAAAAAAAGAATTAAATTATTTGCTGGTACGTACCTTGCCATGAAACTGGAATCCATGTTTTTCCGCCACTCTCTGCGCCACTTCCGGTCCACCAAGAATGTGGACAGCCCATTGATGCGTGTAATGTTCTTGGTTGTTGTCGTTGAGTTGATGATTATCTTCGAGTTCATTACCGTTAATTTCTGAGAAACTGTCTTCACCATTTTCCAAGAGATTGATATCTTCGAGAACAATCAACCCCTTGAGCTTATCATCACCACCTCCACTACTAACTAGATTACTGTTATTTCTAGCTTCAGAAGAAGAGACCACACACAGCGACGAAATGAGAAAGACAGACAGAAGGAGAAACGTTGAATAATTTTTCGAACTTGGACTGGACCTCCTCCATCTCCAACAAAACGTGTTCATGTTTTTCGGAGTCGTTGTCCTCCTTCTTTCCCTCCAATTCCTCTCGAGACTTCCGCTTCTTTCACAGTGATTATAATTATTGTTATTATAACGACTACTCCTCCACTCCTCCATTGTGCGACGGTTGCTTTGAGAATGACTCATCATGCTTTTCAGTCTGTGGTTATTATCACTGGCGGTGATGGTGGTGGTAGTAGTTCCTCCACCACTCCCTCCAAAAACTACTCCAACTTCACTACTTTTACTAAAACTAGTTTGTTCGGCTAAAGTTAAAGGGTTCACTACTCCGACATGATCGTCGGTGGTAAAACTACTACTGCTACCACTTTTGTTATGATTATCATTGTCATTATCAGTCATCATCATCATCACTTCAAACGAAAAGTACAAAAGACCGTTACAGCTTTCTAAAATAACTGCCTTATCTTCTTCGTCATTGTCATTATCACAATGACCGTTGTTGGAGTAGTTATTATTATGCACTGTGTCGACTGATGACGAAATGAAGGAAACGGAGTTGGAGGTGGTGGTGGTGCTGCTGCTGGCGTTTGTAAAGGACGTCCTTACCAGCCTCTTGTTCATATTCCATAATACTTAGTTGGTTAACGGGCTAACGGTTTTTTAGGATGTTTTTTGTTCGTTCAAAGAAAAAAATTCCTCCATGCGGGAAAAAGGAGGGAATGAAAGATGAGAAGAAAGTAGGTCTTGACTTTGGAGGGTGATATCGGCTTCTAGAGATTAGGAACAGCTGTCGCCCGTTGAAAAATGGGTGGTGGTGGTAGAGGTACCAGATTACCTTCTCCACATTCCTGCACGACTACTCTGACTCCATAGAGACGGTTTTATCCCTCCATCCGTTATTCAGTGTTCAGCATTCAGCATGCAGAGAAGAAATTAAATGTTTTTTTCTTAGAGAAAGGAGTTTGAACTAAAATACTGCTGGTTTTTGCTGTAGACTTTTGGATGTGACTTCTTTCTGTCTTGGCAGTTGGCACTCTTCTAGTCTTAGAAGCACAGTGACACAGTTGAAGCTTGATTTCTAACGGCGGTGGCGGTTTACAGTAGTGGAAGGAAAGATAAAAAAAGCTCGAGACTTAAACTCTTTTCTTCTCCTCCAAGAAACACTGACTTTCTGACTGGCATTCCATTCTTCAACCGTTCCTTTTCTTTTTCTTCTCAGCAGCACTGCACCAAAAAAAATCCTCAGCGATCAATATTTTTTTCACAAAAAAAGTCCCACGTTCAACTTTGAACTTTTAGTTTTTTTTCACTCAAACACTGAAGTCATCATTGTCATTATTTTAATCTTCACACAAAACACTCCGCAAAAACTCTCGACTTTTGAACAAACAATTGTAGAGAAAGATGTCTTCTGAAGAAAATTGAGGTAAATTGAGTGCAATTTCCTTTTTTGACACGTTGAGTTGACACTCACTTGACAAGTGAGTAGGAAAATGGAGGGAATAAAATAAGAATGGAGGAAACTCCTACAGACAGTCACTTAAAACTTACGACTTACGAACTTTCCTCCAAGAATAAGCCTCTTTCTTTTCCGAGTTTTCCGAACAAGTGAAACGTGACACACAACAAAGAAGTAAAGTTGACAGGAGGGTAAACTGCTACACTTCTTGGTATCCTCCTCCTACTCCTCCAATCATCCAGAAAACAGACTAAAACTTTTCTGCCTTTAATACTGTTATAGATGCTAGAGTTGGTAGTAGTAGTGGAAGTCCTCCAACTGAAAAGAAAAAAAATCATCAAAACAAATCAACGTCAATTTCGATTTCATTAGGTCAATATATTCATTTCCCTCCAACCAAACAACTAACAACCTAACTAACACCAGTAACGACCTAACGACTACCTCAACTCTGTCGAAGTTGGAATTGAAGGAGGCAAGGCCGAAAAACGACTAAAAATAAATTTTCTTTTCAGACTTCATTGTTTTGTTCGTTACACGTTACACTCAACGAATTAATGTGACTAATTAACTCTGACAAGAGACCTGATAAACTTTTAATGAGATGACTATTCATCTTTCGTCGGGGGTGGATCCAGACATAGCTATATTCAATGTCTATCAACTATATATAAACTACTTCCTATGTCTACTAACTGACTTCATTTCACTCTAATTTCTACTGACAAGGAAAACTAATTCTCATTCATTCCTTTTAAAGCCCATCTAATCTTTCAGTCTTTCAGAATAATACGTCATTAATATAGCACTCCCATCGTCAATAGCCCATTAAAATATTTTTATCGCTTCATTAAATTCTTTTGACATCATGATCTCCGTCCGTCGTGTCTCCATTAAAATTAAACAGATCATCATCATCCTTGCATTTTTTCTTCAATTTTAATAAGCGTGTGATTTAAAGATAAATAAACAAGACACCTAAAAATCTCCATTCATTCAAACTTAATTATTTTTAAAATATCTCAAATAACTGCTCATGCGGATTTAATGACAGATTAAAACCTAAATTAACCAGCCGCACAGCACACTTGACACGTGAACCACAATTAAGATATTTGACGATTCAGAGAGATTCGATTCATGCGATGACCTTATTTCAAACTTATTTCTGTGCCGTACTGTTACCAACCTACCACAAAAAGGTCAAAGTCTTTAATTAAAATGAGAGATAACCAGTTATCAAACTTCAAAACAAAATTACATGAATTAACGAAACGAAGATGAATCATGATGAACTGCATGAATGGTAAATAGGTACATGCACAAATGCACGTACATTTAAATCTACTTACTGACAACCCAACAAAGTCAAGTCAAAAACACATTCAAATTCAGCCTAACTGACAACTCCAAAAACTAACTAACAATTAAAACTCTCTCTGTCTTAATCACAAATTTAATTACAATTAAAAATTAAATAACTCAAACTCACCAACAATTAAAATGCCAATCAACAATAAACTATAAATAATTGTTTGATTCCACTATCTCCAACAATTAGCACATAAACAGTCATAGAGTTTACAGTCATAAATCAACAGTCAAAGTGCAATTTAAATTTTTTTTCGCAAAAACAAACAAAACACTAAAAGCACGCATCACACACGCAGCCTTCCGTTCCGTTCAAAGTTCAAAAAAAAGTTCAAAATCCAACATTTAAATTTTTCGCGCTAACCAAAGCTACGAAAATATATTCTCAAAATTTTCCAGTTTCCAGTTCAGCTCCAGCGCAAAGTGCAACAGAGAACAGAGCTTCCATTTATTTCCCTGGAACCATAATCTTTTAAATGCACTTCCAAACATCCAACAAAACTAAATGCACTCTGCTCTGCTGTCCATCCATCCAAAGTCCAAACGCTTTTACAAATATTCTACATGCACTTGTATATCTAAATGCACTTTAAAAGCATACACATCCAACTGCCTATTCAAAAATCAAAAGCACTTTTTTATCTTTTCTTGCTACCAGGCAGGTAGGCATTGCACATAAAAAAAGTTCAATTCATTCTACAGGTAGCAGCCTCTGAACCACTCTCTAGTTCTCTACTCTCATGATGATCATTTTTTTTCTAAAAGCACATCATCTTCTTCATGTATTTCATTTAATTTTCACAGAAAAAAACTCTAAAACCTGTGCACAGGTAACAATATAAACGCTCTATTCCGTTCCATGAACTAAAATTGCTTTAGAACATTAGAGCCTGAGAGGAACAGGTTGTCTGTGTATCTCTCTGCCTGTCCGTGATTGAAAAATGCATGTGATGGTCATGTACACACACACATTCAAGTCATCATAAATGATAATGACATGCTAGCAGCAGAGTACCTGGGGAATGGGGATATTACATCTATCTACCTGTTGTACTCTTTCGTGTTCATGTTCAGGTATTATTTTTTTTTGGTATAAACTGCCTCGTGAAATCGTGATGATGATCACAAAAAAAAAATAGTTTTAAAATAATATATTGTTGCAGAAAAGTACATGGAGTGACTGGCCCTTTTGTATCTTATGTATTCACAGAAGGATGACTTGTTTCTTCAAGACAACTCGTTACATTTTAAGTACAGACAAGATAGATTATTAGAAGAAGATGGGTTTCTCCGAATAATTCTTTTAAGTTGAAAGTCTAAACTCTAAAGTAAAACCAGCTGCAGTATTTAGTACATTGTATAGTTATTATATGGTGAAGATCCAAGATGTGATAATCTCTTATCCTTTTTTTCTTAATGCTTCATTGTTCCTCCGACGACGAGACGGATACTACAGAAAAAAACATTAAGACTAAAGCTAAGCTCTCACTCAAGTCATTTCTGATGATGATGACGATGGGATAATGAGAAGTAATAAGTTAGCTCGTCTTCGTCTTAAAGATATACGCAGACACCCCAAAAAATATATATTTTTTGTTTTGTTTAGAAAACACAAATGTTTCACATCTGCATCCTTCTTGCACTATTTTTCCTTTAAATAGATTATTATTATATTTTAGATGCACTCCTGCAAAACGTGAATGCAATACTGCAGCTGTCTTCTGGTATATTTATGATATGATGTATTCCATTATTTTCTGGATTCACAAAAATCACACTATTTCCACTCATTCACTCAAAAAAGCAGTACCATGTTTATGTGTACATTGTACATGTAGAGAGAGCACAAAATGAACAGAGATATCCACGGGAAAAAAATATTACAATGATTTTTAGTCAGCAAAGTGAGAAGAGAAGATGGAAGATGACGATGTGAATGTTATTGAAAAAATTCAATACTATCAAGTATCAAAAAAATAATACACAGAAAAGTACACACAATGCACAAAATTTTTATTTGTTCTTTTTATCATGAAGCGACCAAGTCACAAGTACAAGGCTATATTATTCCCCTTTTTATTTCTATGAAAGAAGGTTTTAATAAAAATGTATTGACAGCTCAGAGCTCAGATAGAAGAGTATACAATTGTTCTGTGGCTGCGGAGGATAGATAAAAATTGGGAATACAATGCACCATTATTTGTAGCACTGGTTTGATTTGATGTGTGTGGAAATAGCATATAATATTATTTGGGAGAGTATGAATTGTAAAATGTATTTTGAAGCAAGAACCGTTCTATTTTGTAAAAATGCGTTTTGTTTGGGGGACAGAAGAGAAATGAAATAGAATTTATTTTGGATTTTTTTAGAGTGCAGAGGTGTATGGAGTGGTGATGCTACTGGGACGACTGGTGCAACGATACTGAGCTCTTTTGGTGTAAAACACGGTGTTGATATGGCAAAGAAAAAGAAAAGAATAGATTTGGGGCGGTTTGACAGTCGAATTGTGAGGTTGGGAGTTTACAGAGCTATCTGTTGTTTTTTGGGGAAAAGCTTGTTTTTCTATATGGGTTTTTGGGGCTTGGAAGCAGGCAAAAAAAACTCGGAGAAAAAGGATGGATGGTAGCTGGTGCGATATGGTTTTGTGCGTGGATTTTCAGGAAGTTCTGGGCTTTTTGGGATTGTATGCAGTAAAACATGCAGATGTAGATGAAGAGGAATAAAACGGTGAAAATAAGAATGAAAAAAGCTTATTAGAATTATATAGGTAAATTGTAATGGGTTTACTGGCTTTTGAAAATAAAAAATAAAATATTTTGTTGTGATTTTTTTAACTCAATTCAATTGTAGGTAAGATACCGTAATTACTTAAATTTTGGCAGCAGCATTTTTAGTTGTGTAAAAGTTAGACGTCAAAATAATTTTTAAAATAGGAAAAATCTGAGTGCTACTCCATAGGTTGATTCTAATTCTAGGGGTAATTGTAAAGCATTAGATTGAATACCAAGTCATCAAAATTTCAAGATAAGTTTATCTCTACCAAAAATTCAGACTTTAAATTACTAAAAATAAATAAAGACGCCTCCAAAATTTATAGAAACGTTACAACGCATTTTCCCATTTAATTCCCACCAATATTCCCATTAATCAATACATTTATTTTATGAACAGCGTTTCTCCGTTGTTTTGACTTTTTTAAAGCCATTTTTATTTAACTTCTGCATCTATATACTTTACTTTCAGTTCTTCCTCCTTCTTGTCATTAGTCATTACAAACAGTTCTTCATAACAACCCATTAAAATCCCGCTATACATACCTATTAAATCTCATCTGTTCAATTATCTTTATAACAATCTATAGGAAAATACGCCTTCAATATGCAATACTGATAATGGCAATCGCACATCCCAAATATAATAATAGCTTTTTGTACGCAGACACACAAAATGCAAGTTCACTTGAGTCACTAAAAGTCACTAATGATAACAGTTGAGTTGAGCTTGAGTGTTTAACGTTTACGGATATGCACAAAATAGAACATTACTTCATAACAATAATGTAATGTACTAAAAGTAAAGTCATTATTTATAATGCATTGTTATTTGGCAATGAAAACAGCTCTTTGCTCTCATAAAATGACTCACAGTTTCAGAAACAGAGTGATTAACACGCTGGCAAAGTAGATAGGTATTTTTTTGGTTGGGTTCAACGCTTTAATACAATTATTTTGGCAGTACAGTAAGTACACGCATTTGTACATAGGCATTTGCTGTTGAAAATTGAAATGCACTGCTGCATAATATTACTTTACCAAGCTTTTATCGTTTCGTCGTTTTAAATGAAATTACAACACAGAAAAAAAGAGCAGTCAACAAACCAGCCAGCCAGAGCAGAGAGCATGACATTCATATCATCCGGGTTTACGCAATTAATGGTAATGTATTAACGACGCTATATCGTGTAGAATGAGCAGATATAAGATAATATGCATGAAATCATGAAAAAGGGTTAAAATTGTAATAATAATAAGTACTAAATCGAGCTGAACTGATTGTAATGAAGGTAGAGATTGGAATATTATGTGAACGTTACAAATCAATTGGATTCGACAATTTATACAGCTGTAAGTAAGTTAACTGCCGAAAATATTATTGAAATGGTGTACAGCTTTGCATAGTTTTATATTGTACATGTGTTTTATGGCTTTTATGGACTGTGAATGCGGACTGTAACTACGACAATATATAATTGCAATGTATGCTATTAAAATGTATGGATGGGTATGTTGGGCTTATGATAAAAAATAAATTATTTTGTATAATAAATTTAATTTGCGAAGCAGCATGGAATGGATAATTGCTCATTCACAAATTTTACTATATATTGTGGTCTGATAATACTGTGACGCAAGTTTAATGTTAAGCGAACAGAATGATTTTGTGAATAATGCTTTGGATTGGCTCATAAATAACTTGCTAATTACGGCGGCATTGATGTTGAGTTGACTTGACGCCAACGTCGGTAGTCAGTAGTATCTGTAATCTTCACGTTAAATAAAATGGAGTATATATGGATAGAGAAACAGCATAATGTACAGATTTTGAGGTAAGCGTGCACAAAAATATTATGTACAAATGAGGAGCAAAATTCAACTAGAATCAATTGGTTTTGAATAGAATAATATCTGCGGAAAATTAACTGTCTTTATCACGAGGAAAATCGGTCTGAATAACGTTCAAGGATTGCAGGTAAATGGTAAAGGTAAATGACATGAGATGACGATTGAGCAATCAGGAAAAAAGACATCATTTTCTATGAAAATTTTAGATTACATTATAAATGTATGCAGCAAATATGATAATAAACTAATGTATGATGATTTTCAATCGTCCTAAATAGTTTTGGAGACATTACTTACCTTAAACTCATTTTGTATAATTGAATTTGAACATCATGTACTCAGCGAAAGGAGAGGAATCTGTGAAGTTATTAAATGGACTATACTGCCATAAAATCATTTGGGGCGGCTTGCTCTTACATGCCATTACAAAGATGCACAGAGCGCCGACTATTGCTGAACAAAGTAAAGCTTACGCATTGCTATTTTGAGCAACATAATCCAATCCAGTGTATATGTTGTTCACAAGGTGTCTAGGAAACCCCAACGTTTAGCTTTTAGCTTCTCATTTTCATGGTTTTTTTCTAGTTTCGTGTTTTTGTCATATGTCAAAAATAAATAAATCAGGGTCTAATAAAATGAGAAAGTCACTTCAGCATTATGATGCTTTTTTTACTACAAATTTTATTAATAAATTTGTATTTTGTCACCAAATACATATATTATACTGTCTAGGTATTTTTTGCTATATAAGAACCAAAGTTATTAGCGTGCCTCCATGATCTGACACAGCGTTCCTAGTGGAGTCGATAATTTCGTTGATTTGAGCAGCAGCAGAAGCTGACAGTTTCTGCAATTCTTCGTGAATATCAATGGAAAGTTGCATAAAATGAAAATCAAGCAGATATACATATGAAGAAGCTTCAAAATCTTGTAGCGATTGATTATCAATTTTTTCAATGATTTCCAAATGAAGTGAATCGAGTGTTTCCTTTGTATTGTCAACCTTTGCTCCAATACTGGCACCAATTTCTTCATTATCTGTTTCAGCTACAGCCTTGATTTGGTTTAAGGCTGTCATGGTAACATAAATAAGTTCTTCTGATTTTTCAGTGACATCTTCCCATTGGATTGGAAAATACTTGTACAGAGCCAGTTCAACATTTCCCATATATATTAGATTAACTGTGGAAATTAGAATTGTTACTGTTTCAGCAATATCAGGAGAAAGTTGATTCAAGTCATCTTCAAGATTTACGGCAAGTTCATCCAAAATGTCATAGAGTTCCACGGCCAACCTTATGTACACTCTTCTGGACAAGCTTTGGTTATTTACAGCATCGTTTGTTTGTTGAAAATTAACGATAGCTTGGACATTGGCGGCATCCAATTTTTCATATATGCTGACTTTTATAGATTCTTCTACACTTCTGGTAATTTCTTTAATGTTATCAAGGAGATTTGCAGTGTCATTTTTAAGGATAGAAATCAGTCCAGCAACACGAATCCAATTTGGATGGAACTCTTCTGTGAATTGAATTTTGGCTAAAACATTCAAGGAGTCAAATCGAACAGATTTCCGACCCATAACTTTGTAAATTCAAACATACAAGCATTTAAATACTTATTAGAATTGAAAATTTTAAAACATTTTTGTAACTAATTTGATTTAGAATATAGTAATATTTTACCTGGCGAGGGGGCGGAGTAAGAGGCATGAATACAAGCTGCCAACATAACAAACCAGACTGCCATTTTTATCTTATATTTTGTACAGTAAATATTTGAATAAAGTAATAAATGAACTAGTTTATTTATATTTTCAATTTTAATTATGATTTAACAAAATTGTATTAAGAACTAAAGCACATTTTATTTTTTATTTTACTTATTATAAGGCAAATTTCATCTCCATCAGTTGGCATGTTTGTACATGCATTGGCATTATTGGTAATCCAATATTGTTGCCTAAATAATTTTTTAAAGTTAAAGTACACAAAGCAAAGTAAGCAAAAAAAGATAATACCATCCTAATCATATCATTTCCCTCAAAAATGTGTTTTAACAGGTCAGGATAACAGATAAGGGCAGGTCAGATCATCTCGGTGCTGGAATAATGTTTTGTTTTATGATATTGCATTTAGTTTGCTGAAAAATGTGGGTTATCATGAAGTTGGCATGACATGAACTCCTGTTGGCTTATTTATGTATCATGAATTTTTTCACACTCGTTGGATGTGGTGATGGTGATTACATAACATTTAAGAGGTGATACAACACGGCTGTAGAAATATATTAATCATTAAATTTCTAATTTTGTTTTTACACCTCCTCATACCTGATACTCTGGGCAAACTTTCTCCAGTTTTGCACAAATTGTAAGAATACGAATAAAAGATTAAATTAGGCTTTATAAAGTAAATCGAACTTTTAAATTTTATCATCAATTATGTCACATTCGTTTAAAACTTATTATTGGACTGTAAATAATTGTTTTATATAAAACCAGTTTATATGTTGTAGGTACTCAAAACCTCGTCTCATTGTCAAAAAACTGTATATGCTTACAACACAACTCAAGCAAAGTAATCAAGGTATTACGGATATGATATAATGTTGACGTTGATGGTGGTTTTTGCACATGAATAAAAAAATTCTTCTATCTAGTATCTATCTAATTTGAAAGTCATCTTCATTTGTGCTAGCTTATTTTTATGCGTTTCAAACATTAAACCAACTTTTTAAACTGGCTTTTGCATGGAAGCATTTTTAGTTAGAATAATATAATATTTTTAAGTTTCATAAGCTGTTTAATTTAGAAAATCGATGCTTTTCTAACTGAGCAGGGCAGAATCTCACTGGAGAATGCATGTTTTAAGTTACCAACCTTATTGTCATCTTGAATATTGACATTTAATAAATGATTGGTTTTTTTAAATAAAGCATATAGAAACCGTTTTTTAAAGCTGTTCTAAATTGATCCTTCAAATTAAAAACTCGTTTTTATTTTAAATTCTAAATACTTTTCCAATTTATTATTAATAGCGCCACCGCATTTTACTACCACTACAACTTATACCATCATAATTTAATTTACTCATAATACGTTAAATGAAATCATAAATTATATTTCAATTGTACTTTATGGGATTGATTAATTTGTGATTGCTGAAGTGCATATAGCAAAATGCATTATTAAATATATGTTCATGTAATATGACTTGTGACAGTCATTGTGTGGTATATATCTTCCCTGCACTGATGAAATTTATATAGTTGCCAAAAGCGTTAAAATCCAATTATGATTAAACCTGAAAAGTGAAAAATCAAGGTCGGATTGATAAGTATTTTGACAACTGAAGATCACATATGAAATACTACTTGTACTTTATTGTATGAGAAACATTATAAAAGAATTGAATTTACATTTACAAATTATTTATCTGATACTGCAGCAAAGTCTTTTCGTCAGTTAACAGCATCCAATAAAGTAGATTCCAAATTGACCTCCAAAACATAAAGTATCGAAAATGAAGGTCACAATTAGTTTAACTTTTGTAGCAGTTTGTATTGCTACCTGTTACTCCGCCCCCGCAGCAGCAGGTGACATATTAAGTAATTTCTTCAAATTTAGTAATAATATGATTATCAAAAAAACTTATTAAAATTTTACTTTTTTATTTCCAGCTCCTACGAATGTCCACCTCAAGGAACTTCAAAACAAACTCATTTCATTGCACTCAGCACTAGCATCAGGATCTCACCACAATGTTCCTATTCGTCCCCACTTTGTCGATTGGGTTCGTGTCACCGCCCTCGTCAGAGTACTTGGAAGTGACACCAACAGCCTAGCTTTTCAACGATCATCGCTAATATGATTACCAATCTAATAAACAATGCCAAAATTGACGTTAGTGGATTATCTGAAGAACTATATCTTATCCTTCCCATTAACTAACCAGAGGTTCGAGATTTTGCCAAAACAATTCATACTGAAACTGTAATAGCTGACTTCGACAGAATCATAGAAATCGCCAAAACTGAGAATGAGCAAGTTGG
>JAQFYG010002850.1:0-13682 GCA_034694325.1 Entomobrya corticalis
TTAAGTTTGTTTTTGAAATGGTCGAAATATGATCAAAGTTTCAACTTGCAAAATATATGAAACAGCCCACGTATATATTCATATATATGTGCTTTATACAGCGTTCCTGCTTGCCTGTTTATGTGCCGTCAAGAGTGTCGTCTTTCAAGACAATTGACAGGCAAAACACCTTGTGAATAATGTACGTGACGGCAGGTGAAGGAAATCGCTCCAGAGAAAGTTTGCTCGTATGAAAAGCGCTACTTATATGGCGGAAGAGAAGGAAATCAAGTCATATAGACACAAACAACATGGGAAATATGAGTATGAAAACAAAATGTAAGTAGCTGTAAGTAATTTTCTGACATTTATGACTTCAGCGTGCAAAGAAGAAAATCATTATATTTTACAATGTATTTACATTAACAATTCTCTGGTTACAGTTTAGCGCTGTAAATGGCTTCAACCAATTCATTCATTTCTCCTATAGTATTATAAGGAAAACTTATTTTATAACGTTCTTCTTTTTTAAATGTCATGATACTACGATGAATTATTAACTTGGATTCTAAGCCTTATAAAAACCCGCCAAACTGCTAGTTTATTAACAATGAGCATCATATTTATAGCATTGATCACAATAATAAACATAATAAACAGAAAATTATGTTTATTTAGTATAGGTAGGACCTATGAGTTCACGCTCCATTTCTATTTTAGGACCGAAATGCATTAATATTGACTTAATCTGTCGTTTATTTAGTATGATATAAAATATTACTTCTAGTGCCCCCAGCTTTTAAATAAATATCTCAACACTTCATATATGAACATTAATAGAAGCTGTTAGAAGCATCAAGTAATATTATGCCATATTGTAATTTCTCAAGCTTTTTTGCGCACCACAATTTGCAATGAACAACTGCATATACTCATTCAGACAACTTAAGTTCTAAAATGCTTTAAAAACCCACAGGCCCGTAATGTATGCCTCTTTTGCTTTCCACTACACATGACAATTTTCCTCATCTATTCGCCAAATGGTTAAATAAAATTATAGTTTCTCGTTCGTTTATATGGGCAATATGATTCATTTGAGATGAATAATGCACGTAAAATAACTGGCCGTTTTGGAACCCTTCCCATAATCATAATCATAGTAATAACATTCTCGTGTTCTATGTTGATGACAACTCCACGCAATGCATTAACGAAGCGTAGTTTTCGAAACGAAAGATGATTCTAAAACGGGAACAGCATATACCGAAAAAAGTAAATCGCATGCATACTCATTCGCATTGCATTAGTAGTCTTTTCAGAGCAGAGCAGTTGAGCTCCCCATTTCCATTTCATTTCTTCTGTTCCATAAAACGCTAATATAAACCCGGTTCTGTCTTTATATCGTCTTGTGTGCTTCAGAGACAAACTGAAACGCTGAAGAGAACGGAATTTGTATTACATCTTATCGATTTTTCAGCTGCTGCAAAATTTTTTTTGCAAGACGTTTTATGTAAAGCACGGATTCCACGACAAAGCAAGTAGCATAGTACATAGACAATCTTGTTTCCTATATTACAAAAATGTATACACATACGAAATAATACAATATAAATGCGCAAGTAGCGTAGGGCTAGTAGGTCTATGCAAAATGAAATCCTTCCTGGACCAGATACTGAATACCGAGAGTCAAAGAAACATTTAAAATGTTTTACATGCTTGAGGCACTTTTGCAGAAACAAAAGATTTTCCATTGTGAAAAGGCGACTCTAAAATTGATTATGTTCTGCAAAGGAAGTTGTGTTATGGAAAATTCCCTGAATGTTTCGCATTGAACCAACACTCATAATTCATTTTAGTAGTTCCCGTAGTAGTAGTATTGTATAGACTTGTATGACATATAGCATTGGTTTCAACGTATTGTATTAAAAATTTATTTTAAATGCAGAACGGAAACTGCGACAAAAAGCTTTCCTACCTTTAGGCTCATCCTGAAAACGCACCCCATCCGCTTTCTTGTTAGCACCAGGTCCACCGGGCCCTTTCACAGTAGCAATATCAGATTCTTCAATGCCCATAGCTTTCATCTGCTGAGCTCGTTTCTCTTGAGCTGATAAAAAGGCTCTTGGATCCGAAAGGGCATCCATGAAATCTGACAAATTACATACATAAGAGAAAACTCTAAGTGAAAGAGTGTTCTGAGTGATTTCACCGAGTGACAAAAACACATTTTGCATGAAAACTGTTGCCAGACGTGACTATATCAAAAGCAATCAAATACAGACAGTCATAAAAAACCTACCTCCAAACCCGTCGGGGACGTAAATTTTAAGCTCGATGTTGCAGAAAAGCATTGGCAATGACATTGGAAAGTTTGCTTCTGTTCGTAATGAAATGTGACGATAGCCTGCTTGCAAACCATCAAGAGGTAAAATTCGCTGTCCCAGCAGTTTTCCGTTTTCGTCATAAACTCCAAATCGCAGAACAGCCAGATCGGGAAGAACCACCTACGGAATATGCAAAAAACCATATATGCCATATGTATCATGACGAAAGTGAGCTTTTAGTTCATTAAAATTTAAACTACTTGAGAAGCAATTAAACATTTTACCTTTCGGAACAAGAAGGGATCCTCGTTGTAGACAGGATTCAATCCATTAGCTGGAATAAGACGGGTCCGAAACTCCTTTCGAATAGTGTCCGTGGGGAGGCCGTACATATCAACTTCAACGTAAGTTCCCACTTTCTTATCCGAAAGAAACTGGCCAGCGATGACCTGAACAATTTAAAAAAAGCAAATACTTTGTTTAAATGATTAATCGAAAATAATATTATGAATACCTACGTAAAAAGCTAAAGAAATGACACAGCAAATTACTTTAAAGTATAAAGTTCTTAATATTCTAAATAAATAAGCTATTATTACTTTACCTGAACAGAACACTGAGCAGCAATGACACCATCCACTGGAGCATCAGCAAAAGGGTCGAAAGTTCTGTCTGGCCTTCTCATAAAATCAGGCTTTAGCAAGTATCCACAATTCCCATTGTACTCAAATTTGCCCTGATTCAACTGCATTGGTAAATCTGGCGTCTGAAAGTTTAGGGATACCATTTGGCATCCAGCATTCCAAAAGACCTACAGGAAGCAATAATAATAACGGATTATTGTAGACAAAGAAAATAAGTTGAGCGATTTGCACTGTTGTAAAAAGGGATTGAATTGAGCAGTAAAAGGAAAGAAGCTTTTCATCTGTGTCCCGTGACCATGAACCTTTTCAGGATTATTGTTCCTTTTTTCTTGCAATTGCAAATAATAGAAAAAAGAGATATTTACACGAGTAATAATAATTTCTCCATTTACGCTACCAAGAAATATCCAGTCCGAGCTGGTTCATTACATGCAATCTGCTTTCACCAACTTTCCTTCATATATTAGTTTTACTCATGCTTTGCTTGCCGACTTCCCTTCTGCTGCATGTATGGGGAAACTTCAGACTGCTTCACAAAACAAAAGAGAAAGTAGTGTATAGGAATCCATTATCCATAAGAAGAAAGTATTTGGAATGAACAACCTCACAAGTGTAACCTCCAAAACTTTTTCATAAACATCTTCCATTTTTCATACCTAAATTCATTCGTGGCAAAGCCACTTAAACCTGGCATCATCGTTTTTATTGCTTTTGGATCCAATAACGAGCATAGTATTAAATAGCTAATAACTGTATTTTATAGCCGACGATTGCAAAGTTTATGATTTTTAGTATTGCTTATTTTATTTATAAAAAGCACACATTTTAAATGTAATGCAGTCTAAATAAGTTATTCTAATGACTTTCTCTTCTGTACCTAAAAACCATATTGATCAGAATTCTTGTTTTTTAGCGTATGTTTTAAATGTATGCATACACGTATAAGCTTAGGGAAAGACGTCATAAACAGGGAAAAAGAATAAATTAAGAAGTTTGTCGTGTTTCTCACCTGAGGCATGTAATTGGAAGAATCAGCCCTCGTTCCTTTGGGATAAATCCTGCTCATCTGACGTTTGTTGTAATTGACAAACTCGATAGCTTGTGATCGTAAATATCCCAAGCCAGCGGTTTCCGAGAAGGATGACATGTTATGATGAATGTTCTTTTCTGTGGAGCATCAAAACATGTATGTAATCATTAACTTACTACCAGTTGAAATCGCTTGTTTGTTGTATAATTAGCGTTGTTGATGTTTGCTTAGAAGTAATTAGCTCAATAAAAATCAATTAGGTTAGTTGGCTACTAAAACTGGATGGATGACATCAGGGTACATGTGTACATAATTGATGAAAGAAAAGTAAAATAGCAAGTGGGGTAATGGGAGATGCCGTGCAATAAGGGTGGTGAAGGTAAAAGCTGAGGTCTCAATTTAATAATAAGTAAAATGAGTAGGTACACAGATAGAAACTGAATTGCACTTTGGGGCACTGTGAGAAAAGAATGATTCAACGTAAGTAATTTTCAGTGTTCAATCAACAGAATAAATTAAAATTGCATTTCATCATCAAGACTTAGATGTCGTTTTCATTATGAAATCTCAGGTAACCAATCTACTAAATACTTAACAAATGCCAAGTTTATATTTAGGAATAAATCCATTTTAATTTGGTAAATTTGATGTACTCACCATCAGCCTCATCAAATCCTACAAACTTGATCGGCTGCGCGTAATTAATCATCGATGAAAGCCAAGGGTGCACATTGGTTGTAGATCCAGTGTATTGTGTAGCAGCTTGAGAAGCATCTCCAACAGCGCCAGCTTCACCTACGCCAACAACATCCTCCTACAACAACAACATACAATATAAGAGCATCCATTTCGTTAATGAGATTGATCACGTAACTCGAACTTTGCTGCTGAAAGTGTGCAAGAGCATGACATTGTTGTATGTAATCAGCCATGATACCGTTATTACAACCTATTGTATGTTAATAATGGCGGATTTTCAATTTCCTTCCTCAATTACGTACGTAGATTTAATTTAGTTCAATGCTTGCGTATTTCATCTACATCCTTTAAACATTTCCCGGACATTCAGCTACTCTATACTTTGTACAGACAGAAGGATTTCTACCTTTATTTGAATAAAAAATACAGCCCACACAGGAAAAGTAGAGCAAATACAAAATATAAAGAAAGTAATCGCATTACATGTATATATCCTACCTATTCTGTAAGTACCTAAATGTACATCAAACAACGAAATTGCATTATTCCTTGTCTATAAAACATACATAGTGTTTTTGGTAGATCCGGAAGAAAGTAGGGCAAAAGTAGTTCTTTCAAAGTTACTTCCTTGAATGTTTCAAGGAATTTTTCTGCGATTTCAGCACAAAGCAGCGAGTATTTATTTTGCTACACGCAAAAGTATTCGAAAAATAAACCCCAGTCTCTATATTTTCATGCTTCCGCTAAACATAAATTTTGTCACTGAGCGTTGAGCTGAACGCTGTATAGTTCAGGCAATAAAGCATCATTCGCACACTCCGTCAAGATTCACTCAGAAATCAGGCCGCTTGTTCGTTATTCGACCAAAGAATGTGACCATTTATATGCTCGTCAAGAATTCAACTCGTGAAAAATCCATTGTGTATCTACGACAAGGAAGGGAAAGCGTAAATAACCCCGACCAGCTCTGAATTTTATGACACTCATCAAATCTTCTCCAGACAAAAAGACAATTTACTGCTTCATGAGTCACAAGCCTTTTTGTAACAACTTAAATGACAGGAATCAGTTTCGTACTACGAAAACAAAACATTTTCGCTGACTTATATCTGCGTTCATACATAAAATACGGATTTTAGTAGATACCGACAAATTTTTTATGACTTTGTATATATCTTGCACACTTTGTTAAATGCATAAGGTCATTTGAATAAAGTGAAAGTGTGAACAAAAGGAAGGGAAATAACCTTTTTCTCCTCAGTTGGAGGACCAGTAGCAGTGGTAGCCATTGCATCTTCCTTCATCTCATCTTCAGCTATCACAAACTGTCCTTTTTGAAATAACTCAAGCTCTTGCCTTTCAACTTCCGGTTTCAGTCGTTTATTCTTAATCAAGATCTTTCGCTTCAGAGCACACGGTGGCGGTAGTGGAGCTCCTGGTTCCAGCTGTTTAGGGTTTTGAAAGAATAAAGTAAAAATGTATAAACCGTTTAATTCATTGAAAACATTACTCAAAGCAAGCTTATACTTAAAAATTGGCATGTTGCGATTTTTTGCATGTGCATTCCCTATTGCAATTTCTAACCAAGCATTTGCCCACACCATTACACGCATTTTATGTACAAAAGTTATAAATTTCTTGGGACTCATATTATAATATTATGCATATTTTATTATTATTGTTCCAGTAGACGCTTGAATATTGAATGTAAGCAAATAAGCCAAGCGTATATTACAACAGATCTTGTTCCCTTCCTCTTTCTCTCTTCTCTTCTGCTGTTATTATTATTTTGGCAGTTGATGGAGAGTCATAAAAAGTCTTCTCGCCATGCTTGTCTACAACAAGGAAAGATGCAAACGTCGCAATACGCTGACCTAAATATGGCGTGCCAAACTTTCATCTTTCGCCACTCATTTAATACAACAGACTATACTATTGGGCTTTTACAAGAGAAAACAAGTAAGAAGAGGCTAAGATTTAGAAACAAATCCCTCTTTCCTATTCTTTGGCATGATGAGGAAAGGAAAGGAGGGAAAATATGATGGTGAGTCATGTGTAATATGATATGGATAGTAATAGTATCATGACAAATATAATATTTTAACGTGCATAGACATGCATACAATAATAAAGTGGACTATGAATCATCTATCTCTATTTTCTATACCGAGAATGGATAGTGAAGGGAGGAAACTCTTTTGAAGAATATTGCCGTTTTCTCCCCGCCTAGATTGTGTCGGTGAAAGGCTGTTACTGGAGAAAATGTATTTTTTTCGGTGAAAATGTCAGAGAATAAAGAGGCTACTACAACTACTACTATTACTACATATTGCCATGTCTAGTTACTAGTTACAAAATGGAGGCACAACACACACAAGAGCATCGAAAATAATCACTTGAAAAAAAACTTACCGGATACTCTGGAAGCGGTTCTTTTAGCAGCAGATCCCCAAAGATTTCATCACAATACTTTGCCAGCTTATATTGTTGGGCTTTGCAGCAATGGTTTTCGAAAGAGAGGATCACTGGGTAGTCGGATGTAACAAAGGCCGTATCTCTAATCGCGTAGATGACATCCTGTTTCACACAAAAATGGAGAAAGGATGGTGAATATGAGAGCAAAAAGAATGAAAAAAAGAAAATGGCTTTTACTTGCATTTGTCACTCGACACGATGATGATGATGATGTTGATGCTGCGGTTTTGTCGTCCTTTGCTTGCATTATTCAAAGTTATATGAAGGGGGAAATTCTAATGATAACTGGGTTTCCCTCTAAATGTGTAAATTTTTTCTAGAGTTTATTGTAATCTGCAAAGTAAGCACACTTCACTATACACGCGCAACTTATTTTTCTGGTGAAACCTTCCAGGCATTATAGTCTCCGACTACATTTCACTTTCAGGAAGCCACAATGCCTCAGAATACATACCTAGCTCCCACCTATGCTCACTACTATTAAGAGTTTCAGAGTATTTAATATGCCCATATTATGTAGCCTTTCTCAGTATACGTAATCTCAACTTTTCAATTTGCTTTTATATGAATTTTATGATGATGCACACAGTCGTTGTTTTCTCCTACACTACAGGAATCTACAACGTGATTACATCGGATTAAGCCCACGCTTTGTAGTAAGTTTTAGTTTCGTGGGGAAAGCCACTTCATTATTTATTTGTGCTTTGATGCTGCATTTCATTAGTGTTTCGCGTCTCATCATCATTTTTCAATATCTTCCCTTCATCCTCTCGATCTCATCATGCATGTACGAGTCCATCATCACTCAAGAAGCAAAATTACTAGTGTCACTACATATTATGTTGGTAAAGTTGATTCATTTTTAGTTTGTTATAAATGTCATATCGTAGTAGGTTTTGTCATCCTGGCAAAATGTTGATAATAAAAAAGATTTAAGCTTTCATCTCTTCCGACGGAACATGAGTTCCCTAGGGCAAACCCTCTAGCTCTTTATTATATAATATATAATGTAATATAATATATCTTATATTATTATTAATTATTTATATATTAACTACGTAGTTGGACTAGTCTTAGACGTTGACGTACATTGTATTGAAATGATTCTCATTATTATTTTTCCTTTCATCGGTAAATGCATACCTGGTAAAACTTTTAGCTTTTAGTCATTTTCCCAGTATTCAGTTTGTTTGAAAAACTGGCTATCATTAAAAGGTAGAAAATACATCAGAATATAGCTGTTAGCTGTAATACATATCGTTTGCCTTCCTTTCAAATTCTTAGATACAAACACCCTTTTATTTCGCTCCTTTTGGCCAACAACCAAAATTCGTGAGAAAGGAAGATTACAAGGACATTTTGAGAGACAAACAACAGACATGTAAAGTCGAAGTGGCTTTCATAGTAATTCAAATATCCGAAATGACAATAATATTTAAAGCTTTTACTTTTCGCTGGAGGGTTGCACATATCCATATGAAAGGATATAGAACTTGTACACTTCTTGAGAAAGGAGTTTACTAGTTTACCTCGTTATTACATAAAATAATTCCATTTAAACTTCTCAACAGTTTATTCCAGTTAACCCATATAATTATCCACATATTATTATTATTTAAATTGGAACATGAAGTTTTAGTTAACAAGGAAAAGAAGAACCTAGGGCATAATATTATTCATGGGATTTTCCAAACTTTATTACGTACATTTACAAACCAACAGCCTATTTGAAACCCCATTCAGAACACACAAAGACAGAATTTGCCACACAAAATCATACAAATTCATTAGATTTTACGTGAATTATACGTAGACGTGAAATCCCTATAGAGCAGGCACAAATACTGCCATGTTGGATAAAGAACCCATTTTATCCTTTCGGTCATGTTATTACTTTTATTAGCGAATAGGTTGCTATTATTATCAGCCTTGCTAAAAGCAGGAGAAAGCACATTTCCAGCATAATAATACTTACCTAGACATTCATGTAATGATTGTGAGGAAAACCTTCGTTCTCTAGAATGAGTAGTGCCACAATGTAATAATATCACGTGAGACGTGAATTCTCTAGCTGGCAAGTCGCCCACTTTTTCTTTCCTTTCTTCTCCACACTGATATTTAGCACAGGTTCTTAGTTAGTCTCGAGAAAATGGAGAAAGTGATTTTGTCTTGGTGTGACGTGCATTGTGTTATTATGACCAGATAGTCTTAACGTTATACGATACGAAAAACATGTAGATAAAATTGCATGAATGAACAAAGATAGTAGTAATGCATACTTGTTGACAACGAGTCCAGTTGGTTGTCGTGTTCATAAGATCAAGTAAGCAAGCAAGGTCCTGGTCTTACCATCATCATCGCCATTAAGACTAGTAGAATCCGTCTCGTTCGTAGTATAAAGTCAAATTAATGTTTTCACAGTAATGACTATATTGCCTTACAGCTAGACAGATATTACTACAAAGTGTGCAAACATGAAATACACATCTCCGTTTCTAAATTCTAGCGCCACAGAACAGGCATTTGCTCCAACAACATTTATGATGGCTAGATACAATATATGACGCTGCTGTCAAGAAAGATATTCACTCGCTTGTTTGTTTTTTTGTCAGTGTAGTATTATCTTCTAAATTATCTCATAAATATTTGGTTATCTCGAGCGACCTGACTATACCATATACCTTCAAATTATGCAATACAATACACCTTTCCGTGTATGCATGCATTGTCGCATGTCATGTCGCAGTTACATCATCATCATCATCATCATCGTGTTGTTCTTCATAAAGTTGATAGCAAAACAGGCAAAATGTTTTCTGAAATGCTGTTTTGCTTTCCAAATATCATTGTCCATCAACATCAGCGTCTTTGACGCAAAACAGACAAAATGCGGAGCCAATGTTTATATTCTCCACGGTGAGTTTTCATCTGATGTAGAAAGGTTATACACATAATGTACAGTACTAAATATGTCTTGCGTTCATGTAGTAATAGTACTACTAATCGTAAGTACGTACGTTTTATGTGAATATCATTATATACGATTACGAGTAAAAGTTGTTTTTTACCTTGAATATGATTTCTGTACACATGGCCCTCCCGTGGGTAAGGATAGCTGTAAATATTAATTTACTTAATGAGTTTGCATGTTGGATGATTAACGTTTTAACAATATTTGATATTTCTAGCTATAGCAAAAGTAATTTACGTTTTCTTCTAATCATTTTTTAGCTCAACAAAGACACTTAAAATACATATATCCTAATAGATAATTTGCGTTTGAAAAAACAGTTACATAAAAATAGCGTTTTGGTTTTCTACTACACTACAAACTATCTAAATATTTGTATAGCTACATGTATGCTTTTAGGATAACACTTACGTTCGCCGTCGGGTCCATCCCAGCAGTCAAGCTCCACACACCTGCAAAAAAATCATTTGATTGTTTATGACAAAATTGACAAAATATAAAATTTAGCCATTTCCATTATTATCACCATTACAAAGTAACCCTTATACTTATTTCAGCTTATTTAATCAACTCGTGTTCGAATTAAAAAGAAAATTAGTAAATAAACCGAAGTCTAAATGAAATAACAAACCGCTTTGTCTTTGCAAGCAGCCATTACCACAAAATATTTTATACTTTTAAGTGCGACGTTACTGTCGCCGAAATGTTTTCTAGTGCCGAGGTAGAAAAGCACTTTAAGCGTCATCATCATCGTCATTTTATTCCCGTCCAGATCCATTCATCTGGAAAATAAAACCTTTTCTTTTGAGAAATAGCTTGAAGCTCTGCTGGCAAGGATTAAGTGAAGGGGAAATCTGTGTCCTCTTCACATACGAGAGCACCATTATATTATATACATTACAGTCGATTTATTTATGGTTACTCGCTAAGTGAGAGGCACTCAAGCTGTTAAGCCTACTTTTAACTTTTCGTACTTTTAGGCTTGTTATAATGTTCTAGTTTCTCTTTCCTATGGAGTAAATATCATAAGCTTCTATGATGTAAATTGTGTATGTCGTGCTTCCAGATGATAAAGTCTGACATTGTTATATAGTCTACCTACGTACAACAATGTATTTAATGTGCTGTGTGAAAATAGTTCTTACTGCGTTGTTTAAAGGACACAAAAGTTTTCGAAAGAAACTAAAGGCTGCTTGTTATTCTAATGACTTCCGATGAATTTACTTTCACCTTGTACAAAACACACCAAAAGAGACACAAAAAATGCGAATTTTATTTATTTTTCGTCTGCCGCCGAATTCTGGAATCATCATTACAGGTTTCTCTACCTCTCTTGTGATTTTTACGGTGGAGCGCACTTTATAATAATATGTACTGAAGAAATATCTATCTAAGTAAACCCATTTCAGCACACAAGATGTCTTCATAAACTAAAGTGTCCAAGGTCAGGAGAAAGCTAAAAGGTAAATAAATAATATGTGTAAAGTTCGCATCAACTACAACTCACCGGCAACCTGCAAGAAGCGTTTGACGATACATCTCAACCGACGACTTTCCTCCAAACTGCCTCCCGCTCAGGTACGTGTTATGAGACGAGTTGATATAGTAGTGGGATAAGGGTTGGTCCATCTCCATGTATATATCCAGTCTATCAAGAAACACGGGAGCATTCTCATCCGACATGAGGTAACGAATCAGTCCATCCTTTGAGATTCGATTTTGAGCCTTCAACTCTTCGTTTGGCTCGTAATTCTGTATGATTTCAGACGCTCGCTTCTCGTTGTACAAAGGATATAAAATTTCATTGAGACGAGGATCACGTTGCTTGTCATTCAGAAATTCGATAAATTGCTTCACATCAATGTAGTCCCCTTTTCCTTTCGCACTGAAATGAAATTGAGAATTTATAGAGGATAAAATACACATTACACTTGTTGGCTAAATTCGGGCATTTAATCTTTGACTCTCCTGCTCTTAAAGAATACTTATTGATGGAAATTCTGAAGGAAAGAGCTTGTAAGCCACTGAATGACACCACTTTCTACATTGGATTGGAAACCATTGATTTCCTTCTCGTCTTTCCGTAACGTTTTTCTAACGGATCAATTTCATGTTGCTTTCTTCTTCTTCTCAATTTCTGGTATATATCAATCAATGATTGTATAATCGGCATAGGTAGACTACGACATGTTTTTTCATACTTTTTGAAGCGCAAAAAAGGAAATGTTTGTGAATTAGGCTCTCAACCTATTGAACAAACTATGCATACAATTTTGAGCATTCTTAAGTAAAGTATTTAGTGATGAAATATATCTAAGCAGTTTTCAACATAGATTTTGAAAGCTTGATTTTCTAGCATCGTAAATGTACCAATCAACATTATGTATAGCAGAAATCCATATAATAATATACATTATGCTTATGCAAAATATATTTGTTTTTACTTACATTTGCTGGAATAGTTCTTCAATATCATTCCTAGGACAAATTTTATGGTAAAGAGCAACGAATTTTTCAAATGTGAAATCGCTCGGTTCTATCACGTCATTCTGAAAAGAGAAAATATTGAAGACTTTCACTTAAAACAAGTATAACTTTTAAAGCCCAAAAAGTTTAAAACATTCAAATAATCTCATTCCAAGGTCGAAACATTTTGTGTCTAAATTTTGCAATAAAAACTGACATTTACTATTACATCAACATGCACTAATTACTCATTACCTCATAAACATTTACAAAAATGGTTTAAAATCACAGTAAAATACAGAATCAACTTGTCAAAAATTTTGAGATTCACATTAAATATCTTTAATTTCATCTGTCATTAATGACCAAATTAAATAGAAAAACACTGCAAGCAAAAGTATTGTTTTGCAATTTTACATATTGATCTTATTTCAAAAGATACACATACCTATGTTGTGTTTTGTGTTTGGTGAGTCTATGCTATTTTTAGTATTGCTATTGCATAATTTAGCGACAAATGTAGTTGTATAAACGCATTGTATTTACAATCCATAAATTCAGTGTTATTTGTTGTTTTCCCTTCTCAAAATATTTGCAACATCTTTTCTCTCACCTTATCACTGGGTAACTCGAGTTCCGCCAAACACTGGTAGACAAACTTCTCCGTCTTGCCAGAGGCAAAAGTCCGAGCAATCACTTTCACAGGAACTTTGCCATTAGGAGCTGTCATGAATCCTAATCTCATCCAGCTAAAAAAACAAGTCATAGTCTATATAGCTTCTTGAACTGCTTTTCACTATATAGAACATTCGATTACAAATAGGTCTGAGCGCATAAGCCCATCTTTGCAAAAGCTAGTGTAATGCCAAAGGTTACGAAATATAGCATGCTTATGCTTTAACAAAAATGAAGCAAAAAGTAATAAAACACGTAGTTTTTTCATATTGAGTTTGAAGCCAATGATGTATTGAAGAGAAGCTCAGGGAAAGCGTTTCATTTTTAACCCAGCAGGATGCTGATTAGGTTAGTCAAACTCATATTCTACTCATATTTCATCAGAAGCAAAATGTTTAATATTTTGTCGGAATCTTAAG